>JAPFRM010000426.1:0-49978 GCA_030778325.1 Beauveria medogensis
GCGGTGCAGGTAGTCATTCAGTCTTGCCATGCCTGTCCTCAGTTGTACAAGCACGGCAGCTTCTTTGCGGGTCAGTTGATCGTACATCTTCTTCGTGTGCTTGCCTGGTAGGGCTTGGTCAATACGCTTAGAGAATTTGCCTACACTTTCAGGCAGGGCATCAACGACGGGCAGTTTGGTTCGTGCAATAGTCAGGGTCGTGGAGCGCATTGCTGGAAATGGCCTTTCCGCGAAAGCCCCCACTTGAGTCATGGCTTTCGCCTGTTGCTTCGCTTTCTGTAGCAGAGTATTCTCCGGGCTTGCTGGCAACCATTGTACCAGGATCATGTTTCCACGAGCTCGCAATGTGTCGGCTGAGTCATAAATTGAGCGAATCAGCGCTTGACCAGATTGTTGTTGCGGCCGATGTATCGCAAGTGCTGCCGCCCTGTTGCTGGTGAGCACAACCACTCGTTGGTCCCAAGGCTCAGACAGCGCACGCCGCAGAGCATACGCAATCGCTGCCAGCTGTCCAGAGTATGGGTTGTGCTGGTCCCTCGCACCAAGCACTGATTCGCGGCGAAGGTTAGTATCAGTATTTTGTGTTCGCAGCAGCGTCAGAAATGAGTCGCGCGCATTCCAGGGACATGTTTTTGCCTGGCCGGGGTTAGCGTGAACTCTGTTGTGAAGCCCGTAACGATCTTAAGGGCACAACAGTCTTTCCAAGTACTCGATCACTTTGTCCCATACCTGAATTTTATGATGGCAAGAAAAAAAAAGAGAGGCGTTACGAAAGGCGTGACCGAGATTGACCCCCTTTCTTTCATCTTCGATGCAGAGAGTCCATGTCCGCAGCCGTTACGACAATTCATCGAGACGAATCTCACTTCAACCGAGATATGTTCGATATGGTCTCAATTACAGACTGCATGTGCGCCCGACCACCAGGTCCTTTGGACTGGCATGACACGAGAAAGGGCGCAGAAGTGGGCGGACTGTCATGGGATGCAAACGTTGACCACTGCTATGGGCGGATACATGAATCCGAAGAGCCAGCTGTGTCCACAGAAGAAGAAGTCTCACGCAGCATGGATCAATTACATACATGGAGCCTCAGCGCTGTACGCTATACGGATCAGCCAAGGCGAGCTAGTGACCATTCTGTCTAACCCGCCTCCGCAACGCTTTCACCCAGAAGGAAATACTAGCTTTCAATGCATTGAGGGCCCGATCGTCACCGGCGTACTCGGCAACCGAGCTGTTACCCGTATCGAGATAGTTCATCCGACGGTAGCTGCAGCTTATAACTTCGCATATCAGATCTGGCCAGAAGATCATGCGCATACCTGGCTGGACATATATGGTGCATCACCGTCGCAGGTGCATTGGAGACAAGTCAAGCAAAGAGCATCTTTGCAGCCGCTACGGCCCACCACTGCAAATCAAGCGAAATTTTATGAGATGCTCACACCGCCTCCGCCATCGATTCCATCCAGGCTTGGGGCAAATACAGCTGCTCAAAAGCAGCCCCTGCTCATCAGCGAATTGCATGATATCGCTGAAGATTGGAACCATAAGAAAGAGTTGGCAGGGTTTGAAGCTGCATTCTTCAGAAAGATGAGAGCATTCAGCAAATCAAGAAAGGCTGAACGAAAAAGGCTGCATAGGCAGCACACGCTTGCCATCAACAGCCCCCAGGGACATGTTGCTAAGAGAGCTGCACATCATGACTATGACCTGAAACGCCAAGAACTGCAGAATCCACGACGACAACAGCTGAAGAAAATGCAACGGGAGGCGAGAGCAATTCGGAAGCCAATTCGAGAGAGGTATCAACAAAAGAGCTTGTATGTTCGAGGCCGGCTTCAACGTGCGCAGCTTCACAGAACCGGGAAGAACGATGCTGTCGTAGCTGATGTGGAAGCAACAAGTTCTTTTGGTGGTACTTTATCGCGCGTCTCCTTGTTCTTTCAGCTAACTTTTTACACTGCCAGCGACGTTGTAATGAGATTGATTTGTTCGACGCAGGTTTATAAATAGCATTAGATGCCAAGATCGAGACCAGAGTCACTCTTCGCCTTCCGTTCGTGGTCACTCCAGCCAGTCGCTTTTCATGATTACTGTTACTCCGCTCCATAAAAAACTACTTTTCAATTTCTGGAAAGTTTTTAAAAGTGTCTGTGCGGAAGCTTGCCCAGACCCCTCCATGGATTATGCGATTGGGCAGAAATCGCCTGGTGTCTGCCTGAGTTTTAATGAGACGAAGAACTCTTGTCCATGATATCAAAGAGGCGTAAGTATTCTTTTAGATGAGGTAGCGACAAGTCGAAGATAAACGCTAGAAGTGCTGGCAGGTATTCGTGCCCTGGCCGACAGAGGCGTATCGACAAGGAACGTGCGCTTGGACGGTTGAACATATATTTGTAGAAGTGTTATGGTATCATGAGGCTAAAGCTGCAGCCGGATGGCGATGTACAGAGTCGCTGACTGTCATTTCTATGTCGTAGATGAGAGATACGAGCGGCGATTGAAGGGTGCTCTGTGTCATTATACTACTCCTCTGGGAGAATATGTTGCCAGTGAACCTACTATACACAGATATTTCGAGGTTCGGAGCCTTTGGCCGGCCACTTGACCATATTTAGACATGTCCCGCAAGATGCCAAATCTTCGCCAGCCGCCCGATTCTCTCGTTGACGTTGACAGTAATCGACGAATGACTGTACGCTTAGCGTCGCCGTTGACTCATCTTTCGACATTGCAACAGCGTCAAAATTACGCAAGACACTAGGCGCACGTGGTCCTTGTCATTGTTAGGTCATAGTGTATGCTGTACACAAGTAGAATGTGGCTTACTTTCGATCACGTTCTCGTGAGACGGCCAGATAAAGTCTAGACTGGCTATCTATCTGAGTGTCGTGCAGACTGGGTCGTTACCTGACCCTATCTCTGCTAAGGCATCTTCCACTCTTGAATTTTTCCGGCGCTGGAGCGTAGATCTGACGCTCCCCGAACCGTCCTCGGAATGCACATCATTTCCGATGAGTAATCAAGAATGACATGGCCTACACAGACATTCACATTTTCAAGGTGCACCCTGTAGCTGTCGTAGGATATTCGAACATGAGAATTTGGTTTGTTTGTTGTAAAGTACGGCGGTACATTTACGATTCTTCCATAGCTTTATCAGAGTGTTTTGTCGGTTTCTTCATCTTCAGCATCTAGTAATGAGCATTGCTGTATCCCATTGAAAATGTCATGGCAGTCGGAGCCATTCAACAGTGTATCAGAAGTCGGGACCTGTTCCAGATGTAGACGATGATTTTCCCATTTGCATAGCTCTCCTCATGTCGACGCCGCGGAGCTGGCAATTGTGGAGTGTGTATTCAACCTTGAAGAAATCCAATAATAAAATATTCGATTCTCCTTTAATCGGTCTGCGTTACGATTCTTATTGATTGGGTGACTGACTATACATAGCCCTGGGTATCGTGACAACAGTTCCAACCCGGCACGCTGCCTAGAAAATAGCCATCCTAGAGTAAACCCGTATCGTTCTAGACGCAGTACGGAAGTCCCTGTACGAAGTGACAGTAAGGACCATCGCAGTACGCAGCAACGTTCCACTGCTGGCTACCACTGCAGACTTCAATGGTTGCATTGTCAGAAGAGCAACTATACGTCCCAGGGGAGCACGCCAAGGTCTTTGTCGTGAGCTGTGCCACAACTGCGGCCAAAAAGAGAGATGCCTTGGTATACATGGTCGTTCGGCTTCGAGAATTGTTTTCTGTCTGTCTTAGTAAAGACTTTGGTTTTACGGTTGCACAGTTGGGCCTACTCACGTGTTTGTGGTATTGTATCGGGGTGATATGCGGTAACAGTAGCCTTCATGATGATAGCAGCGCAGTCTCTTAAATAAATCCACGCAATACATATTCCTGCAGTTGATTTCTGGCCAAAACATAAAGACCGAGTCTGATGAGTCGTCAGTCTCTACCACAGCACTAAAAGTGGGTGAATACGTGTGTGGTAGAATGTGGCGTCTGAGCACATCTTAGCTGAGGGAAGCAAAGCGTCTGACAAGGTTTCTCACAAAGTCTCCGTTCATCGTCAACTGTGCACTGAGACCTGTGCCCAATACAACACCTCGGCAAACAGCACACCTACAGCGAGCAACGAAGCTTGTTTGCTCGTTATGGTGGACTCTAAGACATTCGCGCCAGAGAGATCTAGGAGCGCTGGTGAGATTGCCACGATTTCTCGCGGCCGGGGTAGTGCGCCCACTAACAAGAGGGGAAGGTGGTCGGAGCTAACAGTTCTACCGGTTTAGCAGCGGCAAAATGGCGACGGTCGTAAATGGCGATGGTTATAAATGGCGATGGTTATAAATGGCGACAGTCATAAATAGCGACGGCCATTAATAGCGACGGTCATAAATAGCGATAACTATAACGACAGCAATAGTAACGATCATAAATTAAACAACGACAGTCACAAATAGCGATGGTTATAAATGGCGACGGTCATAAATAGCGACAGTCATAAATGGCGACGGTCATAAATAGCGACAGTCATAAATAGCGACAGTCATAAATAGCGACAGTCATAAATAGCGACAGTCATAAATAGCGACAGTCATAAATAGCAACGGTCATCAATAGCCATGATCGTAAATAGCGATAGTCGTAAATGGCGATCGTCGTACATAACAGGGAAATAATGGCAGAAACAGCAACGGCCATAAATAGCAGTGGCAGTAACGGCAACAGTAGATAGAGAATGTTATGGCGGGGAAGATAGTGGCTAAGGGTTGTGAAGGGCTATTCTTGGCCGCGACTCAGACGTATAAGCGTCACTAAAAATCCGTGGAGCACAAGCTACGACATAGTAGTGGCTGCTCAAGTCACCACAATTCTTTAAAGTTAGCGTACGCTGTGACAGCTACAGATAAAGGCGGAATAACTGTCCCTCTTTTGTTAATTAAGGATAATAGTGGGAGCCTCTTCAGGCGTGGGGTGCGGTGGGGCGCTGGCTCCATCAGAGGTACCACTGTTGTACCTTCTGGCCCCTAAAGGTACCACTAGACATTTCGGGTAGACACAGTGAAACGCCAAATCTGAAGGTTACTTGTTCACAGCTGCAGATCACCTCTACGAAAGGTTACAATACGCCTTGATATCTACAGCACCGCCTTGGAACAAACTAATCTCTTACTTTTGAAGCTATGATCCTAGTCCCAAAAGTATTTACGACACCTTTGACCCTCACGATTATCTCACCTGAGATCTGCATGAACTAGTTAGTGGCAAAATGGCGCCCAGATTGGTTGGAACCAGGCACTGCTGCCCCCGGAAATGGAGCTACAGTGGTTTTGCGACCCTACAATCCGCCCCCGCACTGTTTTACGCCACCAAAATTCATCTCTTGGACAATAGAAAAGGCCTTTGTCAAGGGTGCTTGCCACTACTTGAAAAATTAGATGGAAAGCCATAGAAACTTTTTAGGGCCACGTATCCTCTGTTAACACATGCTCAGGTCGGCTCAGGGTGCCTTAGTACGACGACGGGGCTGGGGTTTGCTGCAGCAAGGCGCAGGGTTGGACTAGTAGCTGTGAGAAGCAGCATCTATACTACTTCAAAGTAGATTATTTGGACGAGTTGGCATGGCACACGTGCGGAAGATCCTGGCAATAGTGTTGCTAGTAGCATCAACACTGTTTTTATCCACGAATATTCCCAACCTTGGCTGGTGTGCAGGCCTGTGAGGCTGGCGGTCGTGGCGGGTCTCCCAGTGGAGCCTGGAACGCTTGCGCTGGATGGCAGTCAACGTTACCTATTATCTCGCTGCATCGTTCAACGGAAGATTGGTGAGCTGCTGTATCCGCGGGAAGTATTCCAACTGTAGATTATCATCAGTGCCAATACTGTTTGTTTCCATAGCTTAGTTTGTTTGGCATTGACCATCGTTGTCATGAGTTGCCTTATGTGTGGCGTAGTCGCTGGTACACCGGCGAACTTGCGCCAGGCGATGATGCGCACAGCCAGGCTGCAGCAGGCTGCGACAGGTTGGCGAACCGCGCACCAAAAAAGGCAGCGAGGCTTCCATCACTTCAGCTCTGACTATATTCACCATTCGCCAATACATAGATACGGGGACTTGAAACTCAGCGATCCCATAAACAGCCTGACAGACGCCCATGGCTGAAATCAAGCACCCGCCACCGCGCCCAGTTTCGAGCGGCGACTTCGAGATCGCCGTCATCTGCGCCCTCACCCTCGAGGCGGATGCCGTCGTTGCCCTCTTCGACCACGATTGGGATGACGATGGCCCGCCCTACGATAAAGCCCCAGCCGATCCGAACGCCTACTCCGCCGGCGCCATCGGCCGTCACAATGTCATCCTCGCGCACATGCCAGGCTTGGGAAAAGCCAATGGAGCGGCGGTCGCGGCCAACTGCCGGTCGAGCTTCCCCAACATCAAGCTTGCCATTGTTGTAGGGGTTTGCGGTGTTGTTCCCTTTGATCACGATGGCGTTGAGATTGCGCTGGGCGATGTCATCGTTAGCGATGGCGTGGTTCAGTACGATCTCGGCCGGCTGGTACCCGATCGATTCGTACAGAAAGACACGCTGCTAGACTCGTTGGGTAGGTCCAATGCCGAGATACGCTCGTTGTTGGCGAAACTAAGGGGTATCCGCGGCCGGAAAACGCTACGGGAGAAGATGGTTGGCTACCTCAACACCCTCCGGACAGAGCCGGAGCTGGCAGCGGGGCATCCAGGCACGGCGCACGACAGGCTCTTTGAAGCAGCGTACCGCCACCGCCGCGATGGTATGTCGTGCGACGAGTGTGGATGCAACGGACCTCTAGTACCCCGTACCCGCCTTGAGCAGGGCAATCAGCAGCCAACAGTCCACTTTGGTTTGATCGCGTCGGGCGACACAGTGATGAAATCAGGCGAGGACCGCGATCGCATAGCGCAGCAGAAGCGCATTGTGGCCTTCGAAATGGAAGGTGCTGGGGTATGGGACATCTTCCCGTGTGTGGTGATCAAAGGCGCGTGCGATTATGCGGACAGCCACAAGTCCAAGGGATGGCAACGGTACGCGGCGGCAACGGCGGCAGCGTGTATGAAGGCTTTCCTGCACCACTGGGGGCCTTTATCGGCTTCTTATTCCGGTCCGTAATACCCTAGTCGAATAGGAATAGGCTTGCCAGAGCGCTTACTGATTCTGTTAGCACCACAACCTGTCCTGGAACTGCCCGCTGGACCCTGGTGTGGGTAGAGTCGTCATACACTCTAGTTCAAAACCAAATTAATTTTACAAAACGGCAGTTCTTGTCCCGTACCCGAGAAACGACACCTTTGTTGGCCGAACATCTATTTTACAGAAGCTTCAACAACTTTTCAAGCCGCCATCCCGGGCAAGAACCTCTCTCTTCGGTCTCGGTGGTACCGGGTGAGTTCATTTAGCCAGGCGTTTTCTCATCGCTAACTGGTAGCAGCAAGACGCAGATAGCCCTGGAGTACGCATACATGATCCGGGAGACATGTTTGGACATGTCGGTATTCTGGGTTCACGGGAGCAATGCGGAACGGTTTGGGCAATCGTACACTTCTATTGCTCTAGAGTGTCGTATCCCTGGCTATCACGATCCCAAGGTCCAGGTGCTCCCACTGGTGAAGACATGGCTAGAGAGAAAGGATCGAGGGCCGTGGATAATGGTGATCGATAATGCTGACGACGCACAGCTCTTCTTTCCCCCGCATCAGGAACCGAAAAACGCCAGTAGCGGTGCTCAGGAGAAATGCTTGGGACAGTACGTTCCCGAGTGCGCTCACGGGTCGATTCTCATCACAAGCCGGAACAAGCAAGCCGGCCAGAAGCTTGCTAAGGGGAAACGCCTTATCGAGGTGAACAAGATGGATGATGCAGAAGCTATACGGCTTCTGCGGGTCAGTCTAGAGGATCGGGACAATGCATCGGGTGATGACGAATTGCTGACGCTCGCGCGGCGACTGGAGCACCTCCCGCTTGCTCTCGTCCAGGCCGCCGCATTTATCGAAGCAAATACAATGGCAATTGGCAGGTATATACATCTCCTGGAGAAGAACGATCAGGACCAGGTTTACTTGCTTAGTAAGGAATTCGAGACGGTCGGAAGAGACTCGGAGACTCCTTGTGCAGTGGCAGAAACCTGGATCCTTTCATTTTTACAGATCCAGCAGCATAATCCCTTTGCAAGCAAGCTACTTTCACTAATGAGCTTTTTTGACCGGCAAGCAATTCCTATAGAATTCCTGGAATACTACAGCGAACAGCAGAATCAAGGTGGACATAGGGAAATACAGCTCCAAGAGACTGTCGGTATTCTCAAAGCGTTTTCTTTCGTGGCCGAGGGGCAGGACCAGAGCTTGGACATCCACCGACTAGTACAGTTAATATCGCGAAAGTGGCTTGCAAGAGAAAAGAAACTAGAACTTTTTGCCAACCAAGCGCTTTCGGTGATATCGCAGGCATATCCTGTGGGTGCCTATGGAGACTGGATAACATGCAGCAAATATCTTCCGCATGCGTATCAGGTGCTGAAGTTTGAAGTGGCAGCATCGAAAGATGAGAAGATAGGGAAAGGCGTTCTTCTTCACAAGATGGCATTATACCTCCTCCACCAAGGCCAATGGAACGATGCAGAGAGACTCCAGCTAGAGGCTGTGGAACTGTGCATGGAGGTCCTTGGGGCGGATCATCCCTCTACGCTGAGCAGCATGGCCAACCTGGCGTCGACGTTCAATAACCAGGGCCAGTGGGAAGAGGCAGAGAAGCTTTTTGTGCAGGTGACGGAGACTCGCAAAGCCAAGCTCGGGTCGGACCATCCCGATACGCTAACCAGTATGGGCAACTTAGCGTCGACGTTTAAGAACCAGGGCCAGTGGGAGGAGGCAGAGAAGCTTGAGGTACAGGTGATGGAGACTCGCAAGGCCAAGCTCGGGGCGGATCATCCCGATACGCTGACCAGCATGAACAATCTTGCGTATACCTGGGAAAATATGGGCAAGAAATCTGTCGCAACTGACTTGATGCTGGAGTGTGTTGGCCTTCGGCAGCTAAGGCTAGGGTTGAATCATCCAGATACGCAGTCATCAATTTCCTCTTTGCACAAATGGAGTGGGAAGTAGGTGGATCGCCGCCAAACAAGGCCGAGATGGCATAGTATGCTTCGCTGGGCTGTGGCAGGGAGCACCAAAGCCCCCACCAGGCTGTCCACAAATTGGGTATTGGCCCTCGCTCGTTGAAGATATGAACCATAGATATTATAAGCGGTATGTACTTCAAGATGGATTATTTGGACGATAAGTTTCCATAGCACATGTGCGGAAGATCCTTGCAGTAGCGTTAGTAGCATCTTCGCACTGTTTTTAGTCGCAAATATTCCCAATCTCTAGCTAGCATGGAGGGTGGGGGGTGTCTCTCAGTGGAGCCTGGAACGCGTGGGCTGGATGGGGTGGCCTCTCGGCCAGATCTCCGACTGCCGTTTCCCAGGAAACGAGCAGTTGATCCCAAATCGTTCAATATATATTCATCTGCCCGCTGCTCGCCTGCACCACACCGGAGCCACACATCGCACAAGACTAGCCTGAGCCAATCTGAGCATGCGCTTTTCTTGAGTGATAGCGTACTGCTCGCTCTACGCCACCCAATCTATATTTTTCAAGCACTGTTGATGAAGGCATCTTCTTCGTCAGAGTAAGCGATAAAGTGAACTGCTGTACAGTAGTGTAAGACATTGGAAGGGGCGGATCGTAGGGTTGCATGCCACTGTAACTCTTTTTCCAGGGGCAGCAGAGCCGAAATCCTACTAATCTGTGCGCCGCCATTTCGCCACTAAATTTATAGAAATCTCACCAGAGATCCGAAAGACAGGGCGCGTAAATGACCATCGACTCAGCGTTAGGCACAGGATCATGGCTTTAATTTGTAACGCGTTGAGGTGATTTCAGCTGAAAAAGTAACTGCCAAAACTGGCGTTTCATTGTGTCTGCCCAGGAGTACCTTTGGGGACCAGAGGGTACAATCGTGGTATCTCTGGTGGGGCCAACGCCCCACTACACCCCACGCCTGAAATGGCTCTCACTATTTTCCTCCATTGACAAAAGAGGGACACTTGATCTGCCTTTGTCTGTATGTAAAAACAAGCGTATATTAGTGGTGTTTCGTGTTTCCAGACCCTCACGCTAAGAAACTAGTGCCTTAGACAGGTGCGTCGACTTTTTTTTTTGCAAGGAAAAAACCCAATTATGCACAAAGATAGAAACCAAACATAGGCGCATTTCGAGTGACGACACAGTTTACGCTTGGGGCAGGACGCTTCGACAGTTGACAAGCCAAAGACTTCCTCTAGGCTTCTCGCCATGCGTGAAGCCTTATCCGTAGCGAGTATAACTAGCGACGGTTCGGTCGCGGTAGATAGCACCCAAACACTTGGAGGATAGCCCTCAAGCTAGCTACCTATGCAAATCACAGACTTTTCGGGCGTAGAGAAAGCTGGCAGTAACGCCAAGTAGTCCGCTAGAACTGGACGATTGGCCAACAAGTGCTTGAATCGAAAAGCAACCTGTGGCCAACCCGGTCGCCGCAAGAGAAGCGACCCTGACACAGCCAGGAGCCGGGTTGGGCTTAGACGAGAGAGGTATAATATCTGCCTTTGGGTCGTACTGTATACTGTACACTAGAAGGCGAAATAAATGTCCCTTTTTAGTTAGTTAACTTATTAAAAAAGTGGGTAGGCCACCTTTTCGCCGATGGAGTCATCAGGTCCCATGTACTAGCGTAATAATTCCGAGCAAAACTAAAAAATGAAGGCAGAATCGGAGCAAATGTCCGGAAAACGATTTTCCATTATGGAAGCCTCTTTCTCCTGCATAGCCAGAAGCATTTTTTTTTCACAGGGGAGTAACAATTGGTGTAGATGTGTAAGAAGTAACAGATAAATTCAACTGCCTATTTCCACTGCTTGAAGTCTCAGATACCAAGTGGGTACTTAGTAGCGCTTCGCGGCAGCCTAAAATGGCTGTCAACTATTATTCTTAGTTAACCAAAAAAGGGACATTCGTTTCGCCTTTCTCTGTACTTGGGAAATCGACAATTTGTATTAGCACAAATCGTAAGATGCAAGTGACTACCGCTGCCATTGAGACTGGCCGCCGCGGCATCCGCCAAGCATGTAATCCTTCATGGGAAGGGCTTCGGCACCTACTACTATGACGTCCAACAGCCGCAGACCTGTGGTACCGATCTCAGCCTGCAAAACCAGGGAAGCGTTATGTGCAATTTCAATTCGGCCTTGTCGCTCAACGGCATCAATACCAACAACCTCGTGGCTATGAGCAACCTCCCGCTGAAGACACAGGCGGGCCGCGCTCAATATTGTGGCAAGACGGTCATTGTCACGGTCAATGGTGTGGTCTCCGACACGCCCCTCTTCATCGGCGATGGTTGCGAGCGCTGTGCCCACGGCTCCGATTCTACATGGGACCCGAACGGTGCGGCCGGCCTGGACTTTTCCTACACGGCGCTTGACGCCCTGTCGCCGTCGGCTTGCCAAAATGGGCATATTGACATCAGTTTTGACATAGTGAATGAGACTTTGTATTACTTTGATGTTTGAGCGGAGAGCCGTATAATATAATTATATAGTTTGTCTCTATCAAAATTGTCTAGTTGACTGCACAAGAGCGCCCCCCCCCCATATTCTCATGCGACGTAGTTTCGATAGGGAGAAGTGTACACTCTACTTTCAATCAAAACATGCTTGTAGTGTTTCGCCACAAGAGGTCGCAGGCGGCTCAATATGCCTGTCCAGTTTTCTACGTCAAGTAGTACCATGCAATTATACGTTTGTACTGCCCAGAGAGCGCGCTCGCTGGTACAATGCGAGGGTCGCACAGCCGTGCCATATACATCGCTCCAAGGCCAGTCCGCCTGGCATGCTTGCAGGGTCCCGCCGGACACACCATCGCCCAGGCCGCTACCTGCCATGCTCTGTGCGCCGGCCGTAATCAAACATTGTCTGGCTTGGTTTTCCACGGCAGGGCTCGATGCAGACGACGCGCATGTACTTTGAGTGTTCCTGCAAGCAGCTGAGCCGGAATGGTATTAGGTGTCTTTACCCTAGGGCTCTGCGCGACCAGCTTGGCCATCTCCACCGCTAGCTCCGTCACAGCCCAGACGCGGAGGTAACCTTAGGGGGTCAAAAGGAGCAAATTGCGATTGCACTATCGTAGTCGCATCAATCGCTTCTACTGCTACCATCAGCGACATCGATACCGACCGACGGTAAGACATCCCGACATGTATTCACTACGACTCAGGCTGTACTGCGTCCTTCTGCCATCAAGAGATTGAACCACTATCATCTGCTGGTTTTTACGGACGTACGGAAGTTCTGACTTTCCTTGACCGCACTCTGACGACAAATTTCAAACGTCTCGTCAAGAGCAGCAACAAGGTCCGTTCGCTTTCTATACCCATAATTGCGAGCAGTATTTGCATCCTTTCCCACCTCGTCGAGTGTCGCTTGCCGTTTCCGGCGTTGTTAGGTGTAGTGCGGAGTAGCCTTCGTGCCTGCACACGGCGTAGCCCGTAGCCAGTCGGCGCTTTATCAAGTCAAATTCATCAACTTACGTAGAATTCCTCCAAGGAGCTGCTGCCAAAAAATGAAACATTCAATTGCGGGGGTATAGATGCTTTATGCATACACAAAGACACTATGATCGACCAAATTTCCGTTCGGTTCGCGTAAAGATTCTCAAAACAGCCCAGACTTGAGCCGATCGCGGACGATAGTCGATCCAGCAAGTCCGCAGCGAAATGCCCCCCTCGCACAGGAGGTTCTTCAAGCACTTTCCATATGTCTTCCGAATGCTCACAGATAATGTCAATTACTGCTCGCCTCATCTGACATTGAGCATCTGGGGTCGAAGCGTATACCTCTGGTATGCAGTCAATCAACCCCTGCTCGTCCATAAGCTTTTGGCCTTGGTCTTGAATTTTCCCAAAGCGTAGACTTGAAGATCATCGATGCCGAAATAATCCGCTACTTGGTACACTCGCACATCTCGTGTGAGTTTCCCATCATCTGTACACTTGTTACTGTCCGAACAGCAGTCACTCGGTTCGAAACTTGCCTGGCGCATTCATTTCCATATCGGGCTCGTCAGAGTAATTCCGTAGATACATGCATCGAATTACTCTTGCATGTGCCTGAACGCTTCCTTCGGAGAAATTGAATTCTCGGTTCTCATTTCTAAATCGAGCCATAACATTGTGACCATCTTGTCCAGTGTACTTGTCTAGCAATGCCTTGTAAAAATAAGGACTCTGGGCAGCGAGAACACTGCGATGGGCTTGGGATTCAGTAATAGTGGTGAAGAAGAAATGTGGAACGGCGTTGAAAGACTACTGGTAGTCGCAGACGAGTCTACATCAAACGCCGCGTCTGTAGTATCCGTCGCATTATCAGCCGCTCTGGCAAGGCCGAGGGAGCTGGACCTGCTACCTTGTCGCCAGACGCAGAAGTAAAAGAAGCGCTACCTTTGCTCAGAGATCTGTTTCTTCTGTATATGGTATGTCGTTTGCGGCGCTTGCGGAATGATAGGTCCTCGTCACTGGACTGGCCCTCACTGTCCTCTTCAGTTTCGTGAGCTGTCAATGTGCAGTAGTCCACATCGCTTAATGCACCACGTAGCTCTTCCGCATCAGACTGCTCGGTATCGTGGCCTTGCGATGCTTCCCTTCGCCTCTTTCCGGAGTTGCTGGCGTGTACGGCGCGTGAGATTGACAGACGTAGTCTGATCACATGTAGTTGCCGGTGTGCTTGAACCGTTGTCAGACTCGCCAGACTCGTCTGGTGAGTATGTCTCTGTTGGCTTTTGTGTGTCGGTCTCGTCCCTCGCCTCGTCAACAGCTGACACGGAACTATAGCATGTCTGCGTAGAAGCAATGTCCCAAGGCTGGGAGTCGGGCGACGGACTATCGGCTCGCGAAGGAGCAGGCAACGAAGCGGGCGTGGATGCGAGTGATTCGGCTTGCAGAAACGCCTTTCTAGCCCTGCAGCACTTGTCAACCATTTCATGTAAGTCTCTTTCTCCATGACCGCCAGCTGACGGGGGAATGTGATAAGTGATTATCATTCTTCGACCAGGTAAGTGCGATTTGCGTTGCATGTGTGTGCATGCACTGAAGTACTCCGCGTTCGCAGTCTATATAAAGCTCATGGCCTTGAACTTTCACAGGCAATAAGACATCAAATCATCTCTCCCCTTTTATGTTCTTACCCAGACTTTATTACTGTGCTAAAGGTGCCGTGAGCAACGCAACGCAAATGTCTTTCATCGTCATTCAACGTCTTTACACCTCCGTTCCAACATGACCGCAACCACCAATGCCAGTAACTTTTCGGCCCATGCGCCAAACCCGCCAAACCCGCCAAATCCTCTAACCATGCCATCCAACGGCTTTGGCGCTTTATACTCGCAAGTTTCCTTCTTGGATACTATCTTCCCTGGCTTGGGCGTTGCACTAAGCTACATACATCCCCTCACGACCGGAAAATCTCATCTCGGCGCCCGGCTACTCTGCATGTATGGCCTAGTCACATTCCTGATACGGTTCGCCCATGGTCGTATTGCTAGGATGGTGGAAAAATACTTCAGTTCGTCAATCATTTTCAGCTCTTTGAGCTACTCAAACCCTAACCGTTCTCAGCGTTTACTTTTGAGGTCTCCTATACTAGTGATTCTTACTACATGCTGTGAAATTGGATACAATCTCAGCCGTGGGCCACAGAGACTCAATCCACCATTGTGACTCTCGAAAAACGAGCCCAGCTGGGAAACGGAGCGACGAAGAATACATTGAAGTATAGTCCAAAGAATATACGCAAGTCTTTCTGGTACAAAGGCAAACGTCTTTACCTGCGCTCTATGCCAGAAGAAGGGTTCTCGCAAGGTGAACGGTTCTTCGTCTCTTGCATGGGTGCATTGTCCGGAATTCTGAAAGAATTTCTTCACGATTGGCAGGTAACGCTCGAGAAACAAACAGAAAGCAAGACAGCGATATACATGAACGGCGAAGGCCGCTGGGATCTTGCCACGCAGCGGGCTCAAAAGAGGACTAATACTTGTCATACTTCTCGAGGACGTGAAAAACGACTTCTTTGACGACATTGCGGAGTACCTTGATCCAGAGGCGGTAGCTTGGTATATCGAGCATGATCTGCTCTACAGCCGTGGTTACTTGCTCTATGGCGAGCCCGGAACTTGCAAAACAAGTCTCAGCTTGGCGGGTGCTGGACATTCTGGCCTAGACGTCTATGTCATGAACCTGCCCAAAGTCAACGATACGACACTTAACAAGTTAATGAGCAAACTGCCAACACGATGCATCCTCCTTCTAGAGGACATCGATGCAATTGAAAGCGCAAAGAGTCTTGAAATCGGCGATTCTGGGTCGAAAGAGTCAACAAGCAGCAACGTGACGCTCTCCGGTCTTCTCAACGCGATTGATGGAGTAGCTTCCGTGGAAGGCCGAGTTCTGATCATGACAACTAATCATGTCAATCGCATCGACCCAGCTGTTATTCGACCAGGGCGCGTGGACAAAATGGTTGTTTGCTGATCGTGTCCCTGAGATGAAATATAGCCCGCCAAGATCCTATCTTTTCTGATTGCACACAAGCGTTCGCCTCGAGACGCAGTGGAAAACGTCATCCCGTGGATCGGAAAAGGGGGCGAGGGATTCGTTCCCCTTCGGCGCCAGACTTCTGCGATACATACGAAGAATGAAGAGATATTTGACGTATCGGACGGTATATCGGCCGGTGTGGGTATGGAGGATATGCAGTGGTTCACGTTGTCGGTATAGATGGTCGGACGAAAGATCCAATGCAGACTGGACGATCAGAAGTGCCAAGGCAAATGCTTTTTTTTAGTACAAAAGTATCCTGTTGCTCCTTTCCTTAATATTTCAATGCAATTTCCATTTTTTGCTCGCGATAGATGGATTCGAGTTTACGAAGCATCTTTACTAAGCGTTTTGCTCGGCTTTCTGCTCACTTGTCCTCGTACTCTTGCACTAACTCTGGGCGGCTTCTCTAATTTCGTCCAGCGGGAGGCCGAAGCACCCCATGAGATGGTCGGGTCTAGGTGATTGAGTAGTACTTGGAGATGTACGAGCTTGTGGCGGGCTGTATTTGCTCTTGATTTGGCGAGTGAACACAGGCCTATCCGCCGACCTCCTTGAGCTGTCATCTGACCAGGCTGTACAATGCAGGCTGCCAACCTCTTCCCCACTCATGAGGCGGGTATATATACCTACCTCACATCTCAGCATCACCCCAAGTGTCTCCTATTCACCGTTTTGCTTCGTGAAGAGATAAAGCGGTATTGCACTCATATACCTAGCTTGGCTGTATATGAAAGCGGTGTGGTATTTGCAGACAACCTTAGCTTCGAACTCCGGCACAACTCCTCTATTCCTCCTTATCTTTACTTTTCGATCCTCAAAGTCAGCACGTCACCCAACAAAGCATACCGAACACTGTACATCATGTGCGAAAAATTGATCTCACCCCGCAAGTACAAGTCGTGCTCCTGCCCCCTTCCCGACTCCATCTTCTGGAACGAAGCATCTTGCCCTCGCTTCCTTCAAACGGGCGTCAGGTGCTCAGGCTCCGACGTGATCGAGAAGCATATGGGGTCGACCACATCAAGGGCTGCGTGCGCGAAGCATGGAGATGAAGGGTACTCCGCTCGCTGATGGTGTTTGGACTGAATATTGGGGTGAGGGTCTTGTTCTCGTGGGCCATCGTTCAGTGGGTCAAACTTGTTATTAATAGGTACCTACCTACCTACATATATACTGTACTAGTAACATATGTACCTATGTATGTATGTAAGGTAGTAGATATCCAGCGTAGCCTCACATGCGACCCGAGGGCAGAAAATGGGACACAGGAAACGGTCTCTGGGCGCAGCATTCAGGATCGGGGAATCGGAAGTCTTGCCGCTACCCCCAGGGAATGGAAAACAATTGTCGGTTTCTGGGTACAGCATATAGGATCTGGAGAAAAGAGAAAACTTACCATTACCTCTTAGATGGCTGCTTTCCACTAAGCACGTCTCCTACCTAGTGGTGTATCAACACGATTTCTAAACTGCCACGATGGGTGCCAGTCGGCTTTTCTGCGTAGCTCTTCGATTTTTTGCTCTCCGTTTGATCGCTCGTCCTACTCTTCTCAGCCGTTTTCTTTGGTAGCGTCGCAAAGCAGGACTTGTATGTTGACCGAATCAACACCCCTCGACCTACACTGCGCCTTTCTTTCACTTTGAAGTGCCAGAGGTCCTTACACCCGCCGCGCCTCCATCCTCACGTTTCGCCTGGAGACTACTGACGCTGCCGGCAGCATGTCTAGCATTGACAGCACGTCGTTAAACCTCGACAGTGTCTATGGTAGATCTCTTTGGGGCTACTGCATCTATGGAGGCGAGCGGAGAGCGTGAATGCGCCCACCCTTTTAGATTACGTTGAACCTCAAACTTTATTACCCAAGTGGCAAATTTATCTAGTGACACGCAACGAGAAAGAGCGGGAGAGTCGCATGAGCTAGGCGAGGAATACTATGAACTACTCTCTGCACTATACCCATTCAAAGCTTGCACCACAGCTTGGGCAGTAGTAAGCCTACCGTGCCAACAGTCATCTATAACACTACCGTATAGGAGGGAGCCCGTCTCGGGAAACTCAGCTGCTTGGAAGCGACGTTCAACCTCAATATCCATTAGATCGATGTAGGGCTCATTGCCAGTCATAATCAAGTACAGTACCGATCCAAGAGCGAAAAGGTCGTCAGCCTTGGTAGGTACATAGCCCCTCTCCCAAGGTCCTGCCTGATACCTCGATCCCGGAGCGCCTGTTTCAACAGAACTCCCAGGATAGATACTTCCAGCAAAATCGCAGATACACAGATCCAAGCTGTTATTCAAAAGAAAATTCCGGGGGGCGACGTCGGCGTGGATTACTTGTTTGTCGTGAAGGCTCGCGAGCGCTCGAGCTGCCTGGGTCGCCCACTTTCCACGAGTTTCAAGATCCACACCGCTCGCGGCGTCATTGTCCCTGAAGTATGTAGCCAGATCTCCGTTGGACTGATGTTCAAGGGTCAGAGTGCAGGACTGGGCATCCCAGCCTAGGAATTTCGGGATTGTCGGCATGTCATCCCCCTCGCCACTAATCAGGCGTTGATAGACCTCGGCTTCGCGAGCCACGGCCTCGCGGTTCATGCGTTCTTCGGTCGGGTTGAGGGGGTTTTGCAGAGGCGTCTTCACGATTGCATCGCCCGAGGGCAGTCGTTCTACCAGCGCAGTGGTTCCCCAACCGACCAAGTCTCCCTTGCGGAGGTAGTAGACCTGCCCAGCATGCTCCTTTGTAGCGGGTATCTGGAATCTGGCATCGGGCCAGTTGGGGTAGCGTTTTCGTTCCCATTCACCGTAAACGGGAATATACTCGAGAGAGGGAGGCGGGGGGGTTGGAAACCGCTGGTACAGAAGTTACGTTAGTAGGATGCTATTATAGCCGCTACGAATAGCTGTTTTGAGGTATGCCAACCTTGATGTCGTCTTGTTGCTCAATATCATCGGTGCTGGAGGCTTTGGGACGAAGCATGCGCAAGACCAGCAACGATGCGACTTTTGCCCAATGTCCTAGCACAGCAAATACATTCTGGAATATTTGCGTAAAGATCAACATGTCGCATTTGAAATGAAGTGAAGCGTGCTTTTACGGGGGAAGGGGGGAGGGGGGAGGGCCTCGAGTTTGATGCGCAGGTTGTCACGATTCGTGATCGGCGCGCCGTTGTTCCGATACAGGCATTACGTGTACGGGTGTATGTAATTAAGGGGTCTTTATTGAAAAGAATGGCAGCTGAGAACGCGGCGCAAGACAGTTGTCTCACTGCCAAGGCCGTTCTCCGCTGCTGACGCCAACGGTGTATCCCCATACCTATCCCTCTCGTGCAATAGCAGCGCTTGTACAGCCGCCACATGCCCTCGCCGCCACCTACCATAATCTGTGTCTTTGTTTTGTTCCCGCTCCTTACTTTTACAGCTTGAGAAATGTATCAGATGCCTTTAAAGACGATTACATGAAAAGTGAAGTGATGTATTTTTGTAGCGTTGCCGGGCTCGTCGCAGTCGGCTCCCATTTGAGGAGCCGTTGCCACGAGGGCATGATTTGGTGCGCTCTGGAGGGGCGACGATGGTGCATTAAAATCAATCCGCGGGTTCGACTGGTGCATCACGGAATACGTTATAGGGCGTCTTGAAGAAAGACAGTAGGAAAACATTAAAAAATTACCGTCTCCACCTAGACGACAGGGCGAGCCACTCTCACTTTTGCACGTGATTCGCTCCGTGAACAGTGACACTTGCCCCGCCATTGCCCCCCCGCCGTAACAGAAAATACTCGTGGACGGCGATGGGTGAGCTTTCTTACGTTGCAAGCTCCGACATAAGTACATGTGGGAGATAACAGCGAACCTCAAGTTACCGCAATGAGCGAAGCAGTTACGGCAGTAGCACTGCCTTTGGATCAGCAGGAGCTCCTAAGTGAGCTTCTGGATCATGCTGAAAATAACCCAGGGGGCTGGGTACCATTAGCCGACTACGACGGGATGGACCAATATTCGCAAAAAGATACTTACCATAGTATAAGTCGAATTTTAGCATCGGTATGCTGGATTCGTAAATGTTTGCAGTTGACATATGTTAATGAATGGTGTAGAATGAGAAATGCACCCTTATCCGAATTTGCGGTCGACCTCGAAATCCGAAGTACTTCTTTGGTGTTGGCGACCTAATACCAATCGCAGGCACGGGTTACTCGACATTAGATGGAAATTATAATATTGAGCTTGCACTCGGCGTGAAGGGTCATATATCGAAGACAGTGGCTCTCCAAGTGCAAGAGAATTGTACATTATACTTACTTTGGATAGTGAACAAAACATAAAATCTCTTCAGGCGTTGGCCATTTGCAATTCATTGCTCGATAACCTCTGGTAACCTGCCGCCCATGAACCAGTTGACAGAACCAGCATCTACATGATAGTTGGCGTCTTGGGATTCCAAGGAACTCATTTGGCAGGTGGCGTTCACATCGAAGGAAACAGGCTGCATCGGGTAATCGATTGTATCGCCAGCAACGTTGCTGCTCCTGGAGAACCAGTCGATTTGATTCAAGTCCATGTAAAAGTCAGAAGTACCCTCAGCTGGCCTGGCGTTAGTTCCAACTGAATCACGCCTGTCAAATGGCCTCTCAAGGAAGCCAGTATCTGATGCCATAGAATAGGTTTGGGCTCCTGGACCCCACGAGGGAGAGCTCGTATAGTCTTCCAGTGTCTCCGTTATTCGTGCTGCCGTGAGCAGACTCATCATTCCAGATACAGAAGGTTGTGCCATCGTCGAAGTTGTCGATGCCACGCAGTTCGGTCGACGTTCTGGCGTAGAGACGTTTCCATGCCGGTGAAATTGTCGATTACCAATCTCAGCAGGGTTGGCGGCGTCTTTATCGGCAGATGTTGTGCCTTGTGTAGTCCAAAGCAGCTCGTGCTGATAGTCAAGCAACAGATTTGCCAAGCGTTCGGTTTTAGATTTCGCTAACCAGTCAAGTGCTTTAATGGAACGAAGTGCTTCCACGCTCGCATCGAGGTCTCTCTTCCGCAAAGACTTCCCTTCATCGCAGCTATGCTGGTCAGCAATTTGTCTCATCAATTGACGAGCGAATCTTACATCGAATCAGGTATGATATCTAGGAAACAAATTCCTAGTGTGCGCTTATAGTATTTGCCACTCGGTTCTCTGTACCAGTTGTCCTCAGACTCCTCCGTCTCTCCGTTCTGGCTTTCCTCATTGGTTGCAGTTGTATGGTGCGACCGTCGGGGTTGTGGTGTGGTGTCACCGTGTCGTGCGAGCTCGTCACAAAACGCTATTCGACGCTTTCCAGCTGTGATAATGCATTTGCAAGACGCGACGGTCTCTTGTGTGATATCACAGCCCATAAACTGCACAAAGTGCCGAACAGATTTCGTCTGGATATATGATACCCCTGTTGGACATACTCGCTGGAAGGCCAAGTACATAGCGATGCTTGTGAATCTTCCCAGAACTCTTTGAACCTGTAGTTGCCTGCGCTGCTCTATGGCGGCTTTGACAAATCGTTGACGATAACTGCCATACGGATCTTTTGGTGCGATTGATTGAGGTGGCTCTGGCCACCAGAACTGATAAGGTTCTTGTTCCCAGGTCGAAAACTGGCTGGAAATGGATACCGCAATTTCGAGATTAGACGGCTTGATGTTGTCGATTACTTTTGCTCTCAATCCGTCAGGTCTATTCCTGACAGTGAAACGGCGGCAAAGGGACTCATACAGTCGTTGGAGAGTTGCATGATTTTTCTGGTCTTCGAATATGACATCGGCTGAATCTTCGTCGTTGTAGGGATTTAACAGGCTGCGCAATTCCAGAACAGTCAGCACTATGGGCTTTGGACGTTTCTGGGCCCGGGATGTATTGTCACTGGCTTTGCGTTTAGGCATGACTGTCGAAGTTTTGTGCAAGTTACAAACGAGAAAGGCTGCTTCTCGGCTGGGGGGCGGGCATTTCTTCTTCTCCTAGCACGTGCGGGGTATCCCAGGGCGAGATTGATTCAGGCTAACCAAAATAGTATGCATTGCTGATGATAACACCAATGGCAACTCTTTTAGTTAGCGTAGTTTTCTCTGCGGGCTGTTGTGTTGCAAGGATGTCCTTGGCCGAAGGTATAATCATGAAAAGGACGGCTGATTGTGATACTTTCTCTTGCGCCCAGGTGCTTCCCCTTGCCTACGTAGCTACTAAAACTGAATCTGCCTAAGAACAATATTTCCGTTTCTCCGATCAAGGTTGCGGTGGTGCGGAGTGTCTGTTTCGAAGCATTGTATGATAGGCACTCTTCGATATCCGTTGAACTACATATTGCAAACATGTCCAGGAAAATGAGGAAAATAAAAGCAAAAGTACACCGCTGTTCAAGATGCGACTCATCAGCGTGACAGAATACAGCTCAGCTCTTGCTGTGACTAATCTTGAAGTGGCATATCTCGGCCTTTGCCTCGTCCTTGCTAGATACAATCCTGAGTTACTTTCGAAAGGTAGATACTGTTTGCTCAAGGTCGCCTTCTTCGTTCACCCCCTTGTGTCGGCTGCATTTATCTCCGCATTTTTCATTACACGTCAGAGGGCAGACACATATTTGCCCTCATATGTGCTTTTCTCTGCCTGGGCGCTTATCAATGGAGCTTGCCTTGGGGCAGAAATTGTAAGTCCTGCTCAAAATCGAGTTAAGACAAATACTAATGATAGACTCAGGCTTATTTGTGGCTTTTCATACTTCCTTTGGAGGGTGCCAGGAAATTCGCTGTCATAGCCTGCGTACTCATCGCCGCTGTTCTGATTGCCGGGCTTTGGAGCTCTGTTACCACGCAAAGGCAATGGCTTTGGGTATTCATTTCGCTCTCAAGCGGAGCCTTGACACTTACAGGTGTTTTCTTAACCAACGATGCGGCTTCAATCCATGCACGCTATCGACGACACTGGGGCTACCTAACACTACCAGCCGTCTCAGGCGTCGTGCTAGGCCTTGTGGCTGCTTTTGTGCCTGCTGAGAATGCACCCCTTTTACAACATGTACAGCACGGCTGTCAGTCAATGATTGGTCTCCTGATCGCATACCTCATTCAGGTCATGGGGGCGGTATCCGCACACAGCTCCAGAACACAAGCCAAGGAGACGAGTCGAGCTCCACGGTGGGATGGAAGTTCCCCTCAACACGTGCAGTCCCCTCAGAGCTTGATCACAGACTGTATGAGTCTAGAAGATATTAGTACTGCGGATCTTGAAAGTCTGGTAAGGGATGGTGACCTGGATGGATCGGAGAAGAGCGAGGGATGCGAGCCGCGCCCTGATAGTTTGACCCTACCAGGAACAATTTAAATACTCCTAGCCATTCTACACCCAAAACATCTATCAAATCTATAATTGGTTCTCATCGAAACTCTTTTGTACACATGGCTCACAATATAAAGAAGAGGTATACCGGGGACCCTTGCACGGAATGTGTCATGGATGCGGAAACCATAGAGGTGAATGTGCTTGCTATAGCCGGATGCACTGATTGCCAATTACGCGTCTATGTAAAGCATTATTTTCTTGCCAGCACAGCGAAAAGGTACTTTCTTGGCGACAGGGATGTTACGAATCTAACACCAAACAGCCACATTAGGAAGACACATGAAGCGGCAAGAACCCCTTCTCAGTGGCATAACAAACGCGACCAATGAATATCGTTATATAAACGGCTGTCTATCCCCAGGCTCAGCTCACGATTGCATCAACTTGCATAACAACAGCTATCAAAATGCTCAACCTATCCGTACGAACACTTCCCACAACTGAATACGTACAACGCGTTCTAGTCGATTTAGAGGTACCATCATTTCATCGCGCATTCAAAATTACACTGACATCAAACAGTTGACAGGGCCTAGTCGCAAAAGGTTTAGCCAAGCACTCGTGCTGATCTGTTTCACAAGTACCAACGACGCCCAAAGCTTGGAGAATCTAAGTGGTTACGACGAAGACGATGTAATCGGCCTAGTGAGGCAGAAATTGCGAGACTTGCAGGCTGGCCCTGACGACGGCACATGGAAGCACCATGTTGCATTAATTCGATGTGTCTTAGAGCAGTCCTGTGCTATGAGGAGCTACCATCAACAAGAGATTTTCGATCACACTCGGACATTTCAGCAGAACCGGGAGACATACCTGTCTATGGTCGGTATCGGGTCTGAGGTAACCTATGTGGAGATCGCCAAGCTTGCAGGAATCATCAGACAATGCAAGTTGCTGCAGAGGGAAGCAAGCATGGACAATCTGCAACAATTTCTGCGACCAGAATATTTACCTATTCGCACACGCGAGAGTCTGCCATGGGAAGCGCAATGTGGCCTTTCCTATGGGGATGCTCAGAAGTTCACGGCATTTACCGCTAGCGTTGCGCGCGAGTTCAGTTGCACTTGGGACGATGATCATGAGACCCTCTTCATCATCTTTCGACGCCTGCAAAGTACTCGACTAGGGCTTCCTGGGGGCTATTTGCACTCCGTACGCAATCGTCTCCGGAACAGCATTCGAGATTGCCAAATGCCGAGCCGGCTAGTGTTGAATGTGGTTGCCTCCTTCGCTTTGAGCAAGGATGAGCTAACTCAACACTCCATACATGAGTTTCTGAATCTGCAGACCAACGATGTATCGCGTGCGACGATCAACTCCTTGGCCCGCGCGTTAGACAAGTCTATGAGGTCCTGGCCTATATGGAGAGGGCAGGCTGCGAAGTTCATGTCGGTTCTGTTGGGGGAGGCGGTTAACGTCAAGGACATGAGAAACATGTGTACCAAAGAAGGAAGCACATGCATTGACTGGGATGAGTATTGGTATACGAGATTTGATGGCCAGATTAGCCATGATTCTGCAAAAGCTATTGTGTGTGATAAGTTGTATAGAAAATAATGATACGGTATGTGCTAGTCATTAGTCCTGAGTAGACAGAGGACCTACATGAGTTCATAATCATTCAATTTTGGAAGAATTCGAGCATTCAGTTCGCTTTGAATTGTGATGAAGAATAGTTATAGTTATGATTCTAGTTCCACTTATGAAAAATAATTAGAGAAGGGGTTAGAGGCTGAGAGTCACAGCTGTTCATTGCTCTTCGTATTTTTATGGCTCTGATGGGACTGGGCGCGGCCGCGCGGGAAGGTATCCGGATATACTAGGGCCCAGATAAATACAGATCTTGCCCCGACTCAAAGTCAGGTATAAAGGCGGCCTACTTCTTCTCTTTACCAGCTTTTCTGCAGACAAGCTAGACCACCCATTCAATGACTGTGGCAGATGGCTTATACGGTCGATTTCGGAGACGATTTGCATGATCACGCCATGGAGTTTGTCTCCATTCCAACTGTATCCGGTCGCATAACTAATTGTAGGAAGATTCAACCAAAGTTTCCGTGATGCGCAACATCTGTGGGGCCAGGATCATGCTTTCGGTCGATCGATCACCAACGACCGTCATGTTTCAGGAGAGGAAAGGAAACCATTGTCTAACGAGTCTGCCCGCACCGCGAGTCTCCTGCATCGATCTGCCCACGATAGACGACGCCAGACTAGAGCTGGCAACAAACGTCGGAAAAGCGATCGGATGACGAATGTGCCCTCTCCACGTCCAAGACCGATTTGGAAAAATGGGGTCTAACGTATTTGATCTTACATCCCAATGGCACGACATACTGGGCTCATCGAACGACTCTTGACAGGCAAAGGGTTCAGGTATTCGATGAGGGCTATCGGGGCATTGGGATTAACAACGACGTTTATGACATACGAGAAGGCCAAACCACAGAATATCATCTGCAGTTTCTTGGTCGGCCAGAGGAGGAGCTTTGGTGGGCCAAGGAAGCAATGTTAAGTCCTGAACTCCTGTCAGCCATACGTTAGCCCGAGCCTCGACAGGAGCCGGCATATGGGCAAAAACAATTGCCTCTGGAATTTTCAACGCACTCGAGAGCGCAAAGAGTCGTGGTGACGTTACAGGGGTGGTCAGGATCATACTTATAGGTCATGTGATTCAGACTAGTTCTCATGCTAATGAGAGAAGCTCTAGCCAGCAGTTCTATATTGAGAGCCGTGGAGAAATCACAACTAGAACTTTCAAGCTTTTCGTATTGATAATCTGGCAATCGTACATCAGACAAACTGGTACCGGGAAGCGGCATTTCAATAAGCGTCTGAAATTGAACTGCTGATTGCAAGGCTCGAACCCACTACACTGGATAGCCACGTGGACCATCCATAAATGGTCCATCTCTATTAAATCCATTTTGTCGGCGCTCAGATTACATAATATCCATTACATTCGTGCTTGAAATGGATGTAATTGATGTATTTAGGTGGATTTAGGGTAGGTTCTGAGAATGTTTTCTGACCTAGTATTTCAGCAGTCAGCAGGGCGTAATTTTGCATGAAGTTGAAACCCCTAAATACCCTGGCCCCCCGCAATTCATCTTAGGATGAAAAGAGTTTCTTCGAATCTCCTGCCGCTTGGTTTCCCTTTTTTTTTAACCATGTATGCCATTCGATATGCCAGTCCAGGCAGAGCAACAGAAGCTGCTGGAGGACCGCCTCTTTCGCCATTTCAAAGGCTGGACTTGGTCCGAACGCGCTCGTGACACTAGCTCGTGGCTTTGGGACTTTGGCTGCGATATTCAACGGCACGGGGCCCGGAAATGGGCTTGCAAGCACTGCATCCTAATAAATCGACCCAGTATCGCCAGTTTTGCATCATCAGGTCTTCAGAATGCGGCAAATCACCTGTGGCGTGAGCACAAAATACCAGCACCAGCACGCGAGAAAAGGAGCACTGCACAGCTGAAATCAGAAGGCGCACCGGAATCGAAGCAGCCGACTATTGCCTCTGCTTTGAAACTGAACGTCGACAAGCCCAGGGAACAGACTATCGCGAATTGCATCATCTCACGGTTTGATAAGCAGCACTTCCAGCGCATGCTAGTGGAATTAATCGTGAGCAGCAATCAATCCTTTTCCTTCGTCGAGAACCCCATCCTCCGAGAAATCTTCGACTATTTGAGTCCATCCGTTTCGATCCAATGCGCCAACCTGAGCGGCAGTGCTCTTCGATATAAGATTATACAAGAATATAACCGCCACAAGCAGAGGGTCGTAGAAGTGCTGAGGAGCTCCTCTGGACTGCTTCATATATCATTTGATGGCTGGACGTCTCGAAATAAGCTTGCACTGTATGGAATTGCCTGCTTTTTTAGGGATGAGAAGGACCGGCCCTGCAAAATTGTAATTGGGGTTCCAGAGGCTCATCGCCACTTCGGCTCAACGATCGGCGGGGAGGTTCTCGATGTTCTGCATGCTCTTGGTGTGAGTCGAGAGAAGATCGGCTATTTCACCCTTGACAACGCCGAAAATAACGATACGGCGATGGAGGTCATCGGCGCTGAGCTTGGGTTCAACGGCCGGCTGCGCCGTGGACGTTGCATGGGCCACACCATCAACTTGTCTGCCAAGGCACTGTTATTTGGGAGAAATACGGACGCTTTCGAGCAGCAATTGTCAGGCGCAGAAGCGTTATCCGATGCTGAATACGCTAGATGGCGCCGAAAAGGGCCTGTTGGAAAGCTACACAATATCGTTGTGGATGTGCGCGTTACCCATCGGCTGATATACTTATTCAAAGAGGTTCAGAGGGTAGGTTACTAGATCAAACGCCATTCGCCATGTGCTAACCTTGGCCCTTCAAATAGGAAGAGATTGATCGCGCCACCACCCTGAAACTTCGGTCGAAGAAGCCGCTCAAGCTAATCATCGATAACGACACGCGCTGGTTGTCGCAGCTCTACATGATCCGCAGGGCTATACGGTTAAAAACGTCCATCAAACTACTGCTGGTCAGGTACAAGGCACAGTGGGAAGACGAAAACCGGTCTAGGAAGACTGGGCAGGTGACGCAAGCAAAGTTGGCCAAAAAGCCACGCATTCTCCGAGACGAGAACCAACTGACAGACAGAGACTGGGAGGTCCTCTACCATTTGGAGGCTATTCTGACCGTCTTCGAAACCGTGGTAAGGACCTTGGAGGGCGATGGCCACATTCGCAAACGCAAGCAGGGGCTGGACCGGCTCATACGGCAATGTCTGGGACGCGGTGCTTGGTTACGAGTTGCTTCTTAACACTCTGGAAGTGTATAAAGAGCTTGCTGCTGGTTTTCCCGATGCAGAGTACTTGCGCATTGGAATCAACCTTGCTTGGGATAAGCTGGATGAGTATTACCAACGGCTAGATGAGACGCCGATATACTATACAGCTATGGCGCTCCATCCAGCCTATCGCTGGGACTGGTTTGATGAGACGTGGTCATATAAGCCTAGTTGGGTAACAAAGGCAAAACAGATGGTTGCCGATGTCTGGTTATCGGATTACGCCCACCTTGAGGTTGGAACTACCAGCAGCAGAAGTGACGATGAGCCACCAGCTAAACGGTCTCGGTTTTTCAACCCATTTGAGAAGAACAGTCGTCTGCCAAGCTCAACACCAGCCTACGCAACAACTATAATGGGCGACGAGTACCAGGCGTGGCAAACGGATCGTGAGGTAGGTGACAGCAATGTCCGTGATCCAATCCGTTACTGGATCACGAAGAAAGGCAGATATCCCCGATTGTCCAGAATGGCGTTGGACTTCCTGACGATTCAGCCAATGTCAGCGGAATGTGAGAGGCTATTTTCAGCAGCTGGCAAAATGGTCTCGGCATTGCGTACAGACCTGGATGCTGAGATTATCGGAATCTGTCAGGTTTTACGTTCTTGGTATCGTGCCGGCCTCATCAAGGACCTGGATCCATTGCTTCACTCGCATGTTGAGACTCAGCTAGATGGGGTTTACGCGACTCTGAGCGACAATGAACTGACACTTGCCGAGTCCAAGTGGTTACGAGACGGCGAGGACAGCGCCGGCGAGGGAGGTGATACAGTGCTGCAGCAGCCGGAAGATGAGTTAGAGACAAAATGTGAAAGTGAGGCCGAATAGGCGTGACACGGTGAAGAGTCTCCAAAGTGCACTTGTACATACATGTGTACATCCACTCCACTCAACTCGGAAATTATGGACATCCATCAATTTGAGGTCTGACATGTAGCACATCCACGCGACTTGGTCCAAATGTGGATGGGTGTAGTGGTTTCGAGCCTTGGCTGATTGGCTGCCGCACCAGATAGTGCAACTGATCAGGTTCTCAGCCGCGGCCTCACCGATACCTTTGCTTCCAGTTGGTATAGACGCATTATGTGTACTATTATAGTGCAAGGAAATATCTCCGCCGTGCTATAAGAAGGGGCCCCCGTCGGGATATTCCGATAGTACCGCTAGACAACAGTACGCGCAGATACTGGCATTCCTGCTTCAGTCAAAAATGGGGGCTTTTTTTCCTAACAGCTGCCGTGTGATCGTCATTGGAAGTATCATATCATATTTCTAGACAAAGTGCCACCAAGGGCCCCAAATCACCCTCTGCGACCGATGTGACAGACAGCTACGACCAGACAGGTCGACCAGACTTTGATACCGCGAGCATTCAGAGATTGGCCGTGATATTTGCTGATCGTGTGCCTGAGATGAGATATAGCCCAGCAGAAATTCTGTCATTTCTAATTACGAGATAAGCATGGCCTAGTCAGATAAGCTGCCGCTTGTGGGAGTCCAGCAGCCATCAGCAGTGGAGCTCAAGGATAGACTCGACGGTGTGCGGATAAGATCCGAACTAACATTTAAATAGTTCTCTAGAGAATACCATCATTAGGTGGCAGCCTCGTGATAAGCCTTTCAGTATCATACCTCTTAATTATGATTTCATCTGGTTAGGATTTATGCCTAAAGGGCAAGCGCCTCTTTTAAGGTGGTTAAGCACGGCAGACGGGCAGCGGAACTTTTTCTTACACGATGCGCTAGCAAAGCAAGTCAGGCTGCCCAGCGACCGATATGCAGGAGAGGCAAGGTGCTGCTCCCAACGCACCTCGGTAGCAAATGCACGAATATACCTGCTACAACGTAAATTTGATGCTACACCTTTTCCTTGCTAGCCTTTTGCACTTTATTCTTATACCTAAATTCGTTAGTGGCAGCTGTACGCCGATGAACCTTGGCCCGGAGGTGCTAATCTAAGGCGGCGCCGCTATTAAATACGCGATCGCAATCACAGCAACGAAATTCCGTTGTGCGAGGATCTAATCATATGCTTAGGAAGGAAACACCCAGCACACAAGTGTTCCTACATTTACTGGTAAGCTAATCCGGCAGTATCAGTCAAGCTACAAGGAATCAATCAGGTTTCAGTAAGGGTCTTATCAATCAGTACTGATTGTTGGGATGTCCGGCTTCCGCCGGGAAGTGGACGGGACAGAGGACGACGGGATCGATTCGGACGCCGGCTACTATGTCGAGATAATTGAGGGCTACCGGTCGCTGAAAAAGAATCACTGATGTCGTCAAAGAGCTCGGAGGAAGATATGTTGGGCGATGTGTACGGAGTAGGCGGCGGTTTGCCAAGACCTCTCGAGATGAACAAAGAGAAGAAATTTTACCTGGGCAGCAGGTTGCGCACTAAGCAAAGCTAATCGATGCGCGATATTGTATCGAATAAGAACTTCTGTATTGCGTATCGCGTATCGCGGATCGAATCCGATACAAGACAAGCTGATCAATATCGCGTACTAGAAACCACCCTGTCAACAGCTGCTTCCTGCGCAGCTAAGCGTGGAATTCTTCTTTCATGGCGTCTGGGGCAGAAGGGCGATTTATGGTGGCGTTGGGGTCAAAAATACTAAGAATTGTGTAGAAGTCTTGTCCGTTGACGCCTCCGGGGTCTTTTTCGAAACCCTACCGGACAACAATAAAGGGGGCTAGATTCGCTTGTAAATACACCAGGGGCGTACTGGGGCAGGATGATCGGGTAGAACTCCCCACGGATGTCCAGATAATGCTCTGTTTCTTTGGAGATGAAGATGTCGGATAACGCTGTCTCTGTTGGTTCAGTACGCAAGCGTTCTGCCTGGGTGGCAAATTCTGTCGTAACACTGCTGCCTGGCAGGCAGCAGTTTTCTAGAAGTATTTAATGCCGGATTGTTGACTTTAGAAAAACAACAGAATCAATGAAAGCTAACTGCCTCACATAACGTGACAGAAGAATGGCGGCTCGAAACGGGGCGTGAGAGGCTAAGGGATTGTTAGCTGTTGGTGTCTTGCGCCGGATGCGTCGGCGATCTTGGCCGACAGCAACATGAACGAGCTGCCCTCCTCTTGAATATTGAGATATTGATATGCCGAAGGTACTTTACAAGGGAACTTGCCTGGCAGACCGTGGGGAGCTTGCCTTTTGATTTAGAAACCTGAATTGATGACCGCTGGACAATGGCCAGCAGACAAGCTGGATTGGAGGTTCTTCAACACGCCATTACTATAGTCCCAATGGGGTTTCGCAGAACGATAGATAACAAGTAGCCACATTCACACGCAGTCTAATTATCGAGTCAATTTAACAATTAGCCCTTCCGCATTCGCGTGCCAGCAGTGGGAAAACCTCGTGGGAAAACCACTGCTAAAGGGCAGAGTATATAGAAAGCTAAATCAAATACGCCTCCACCAAATCATTTTACGAGTCAATCGACGAAACATCCGGATTCATTGTCAGCAAAACAGAAACGATGGCCAAGTCAAAATCGTCCCTGGTCTCGCCCCCAGCCTCCTTGCCAAAGGCGAAGGCTAGATAGTTCTCTGCATGTCAGCCAGGCTCTTCCTAAGCCCTTGTGCTGTGGCCGAGAGCCTCTCCCGGTGAAGCCTCAGAAGATCAGGTTCTGAGCCTATTCGTTCCAATTCTTCGTCAGACATCTGCGAAATCGAATTTGGACAGAATGCTCTCGGAAGAGGCGAAATGATATGTCGCTCAACTACCTGTCGGGCGACGTTGTCGACGAACGTTTTGCGACCCACCTGCAGATTAAATTAGCAGCTAGTCCCTGATGATTACCAAAGTAAAACGTGCTTTGTAGTAGGACTCGAGCTCTGTTAGCGCCTCTTTGCATGCTTGCTCATCCATGTCAACTGTAATCCTTGCCTCCATGGCGGACAGGAACCGGTTAATGTCGTCTTGGTGGTTACTGATGTGAAGCTTGCCCCCTCATTCATGTTCGGCCACTTCATTCACGGCGGAACGCATCGCCGCCTTCTGAGCATCCAGTCTCGATTTCTGAACGTTATCAGTGTAATAGTGATTGTAGGTCATAGGGCCGCCTTGCTCATCATGGATGAGCTTGCGAAGCTCGGCCAGCGCCTCAGCCTCACCATTTTCGAGCCAATCCTGCAGAATCAACCGAACCTCACCCCGCAATTTCTCCTCGGGGATAAGCCGTTTGACGGCGAGTTCGACCCATTGCAATGCTATTGTCATAATCTTTTGGACATGACCTTCCGCAATAGTGCTCCATCGGCGTGATTGCTCGTGAAAGAGCTCCGAGAGAAGGGCAGAATTATTGTTACCCGGCAGTTCACGACCTCTAGTCCGACGGTAGGCCTACTCGCATGCGTTACAACCGCGTACATCTGGAACATTGAAAAGACGTACCTCTTTCACCCATTGCATCATTTCTGCCTTACTCACAATGAGCTCGGCTGTTTCGTCGATTGACCCGTGATTTGACTTGGAGGACCGCGCATGCGATCCGACTTTCCTCCTCTGCCCATGATCGCGCACGTAATCTGAGAAGTCTGTGTTCACTTCTTGTACCCGGGCGCGAAGTCTGGACACTCCATCATCAGCAAAGAATTCAGCATCAACAGTATGGTAGCTGCCCTCCAATGCTGCTTGAATTAGCTCGTAGAGCCTCATGCTCAAGCTTGTCATGAACGATCGGATGTGTCCAACGGTTGGGCGTGCTTGTCCCATCGATTTTAAGTCCGTCTCTGTCGCAACAAGTTTCTTTTTGATTTCTTCTCGGACTTTCGGCAGCTCCCTTTCAATGTGAGTATCAAGGAGGTCCTGAAGAAATCTTCGCAAATTTTCCACTCCCACCCGACTCATATCAAGCTTTTGGCTTGCCCAAGTCGGCGCCGCGAAGAAGCGCTGCTCTCGTCTGGATCGCATATCCATAGATATTCCCTCCTTGAGCTCAGAAGGGCTGGGGTTTTTGATTAAGAAGAAGCCGAGCTTAAGTTTTATGGTGTCTTCATTCTTAGCAACGAGAGCTATTCTGCTCTCTGCGCCCTCGTTGATCAAGTCTGGCTTGGTAATGATTCCGACAGTCCGCTCGCCCTCAGGGTCATGCTTCCTGGCCAGTTTTATAATGGGCTGGTTCGCCATGTCGTTACTTGCTTGAAGGACGGCAAGAATAATTGTCCGAGAGCTCTCGAGATATGTGGCCACCATGTTGTGAATTGCGTCGATGTCCTCCTCAGTTTGCTCCTCGTTGGCAACAGAAATGAGCCCCGGCAGATCCACAACGCTCAGATGTAGCCCTATAGGGCCAGTGATTTCTATGCGGAGAGCGTCAGATGCAAATGCGCATGCGTTTTCATTATCTGTGTAGCCCCGAATTTCCATAAGTCTTGACACTTCTTCAATGATGGAAGGGAGCTCTGACATATCCGTGACGTTCTTCCGATAAGATGACAACGTCTTCTGAACCTCTCGGCTTCGAGACGCGTGTGGCCGAATTGTTGCCGTGATTGTCATCGGTTGGCCAGCTCCGGAGTGCCGCAGAGTGATCTCAGTCGGAAACCTAGTGCAAAGCCCTTCCTTCCTCGGGAAGGGAAAGCCGGTAATCCCTTCCAATGCCGAGCTTTTACCCGCAGATTGATCGCCGCAGACAGCCAACTGGGGTAGAGCTACTACATCTCCTATTCCATTCGCTCTGATTTTCTCAATCTGATTGAGGCGTTGGTTAGAGATCGCAGTTTTTAAATGAGCAAACACATTGTTTGATGGCTTTGAACCGTTGTGATCGGCATGCACTGCCTGGGATGGCGCGAGGACAGCCATAACCGCGAGCCCAACCGATGCTAAGCAGGTTTCACCACGAGACTGAGGCGAGTGAAACGATTGCTCATGCAGAAGGGGGTGAGGATATTTATATTTGGGTTATAGCTGCGTGCTGCCGAGTCTACCGAGAGTTAAGCGCCCAGGTAAGAGCGGAGCGACCCAACATCACAAGATATTTTTCGCACGAGCTCTGACAGACAAGTGATTCCGGCTAGTACGTCCGCTAAAGAGTAAGCACGGTTAGCTTTGGGGTAATGTAACTAATCATCAATAAACGGCATGTGAGGGACTGCGGTGCTAGGGCAGATCTCTGTTCTAGATCGTTGAATTGTCGTAGCTCTCTCTGAGCGAGTAGCTCAACGTCTGAGTCATGATTTATCATTGAAAGGGAAACGCCACCGAATAGAATTCTCAGCCGTGTCATGTCATGCTTGTGCCTGCAGAAATGTTTCCAACAGCGGCATTCAAACAGCAAGCGCAGGCATTCCCACAGTTGTAATTGGTATGAGACAGTGTACATTAGGAGACGTGATGCGACAGAAACAGTTGCTTTTAAATTACTTGTTTCGTTTAGAAAAAATTGGTTGGTTGAATGGCACGGCACAGCATTGCCAACGCCGACGCGAGGAGGCGATAATACATACTACAGTTTCCAAGACATCATTCTATACATCTTGTTGGGTACTTGAAGTGCGGTTTGTCGGGCTCGCCTACATTACCGTTGTAGGAGCTCGCAGCACCTCATCGTAGAATTCGTACTTATCCAATTTTATAGCTACTAGTTATAACTTCCTATTTGCCGCCCAGTTCTCGACGAATAAAGAACTTCGCACAGTATATTTACAAATCAGTGGGCAGTGACCCTATGTTGGCACCCGTCTCCGACTTCCGTATCCGAGTTCGATTATCCTGGAGCTTCCAAAGTATACAAAAGTATACAATATTATAGACTGCGCTATACTTCATTCCAGATCAGCGAATACCAAGCAAGCGGATGATTACTGAGAAGAGGGTATAATATTCTATCAGACGAAGTTACCAACGCCAGCATCTTCTAGCGACCAAGCTGTAGTAACCACGGTCTGTAGTTGAAGAAGTGGCAACGGATATTGAGGGTGGTAGAGCATGTCATATTTGCTGCAGGGTTTGCGATCTTGTTTATTGTCTTGCATAATCCTCCAGCTTTAGCCCATGAATTTTAGATTCCACATCGCATATGATACGCTCTATTAAGTAGTACTCGTTAGCAAAGTGGCGCGGGGGTAATGGGAAATGCTAGCAAACATGGAGTCGAAGATGAGACTTCTATGGCGTGCACATCGTCTTGTTCGATCTGCTCATCTGATGCCTCTCGCGTGGCCTTATCAAGTTCTGGTATCTCGATAATCAGGTCTCCCTGAGGATCGAGTTCAACGGTTTTGGGCGCCATTGCAGGCTATGACAAGTCCATGTAACGTTTGCTCGACACGACACAAACGACCCCGCATTGACGGAACAACCCTTCTTCCCCACATCTCTACACCAGCCTCCCGTCTAGAAGTCCTCAGCTGCCATTTCAGGCGTATTTCAGCACTACCTCGTTTGTGTGCTTGAATCAATTACTATTCTTTTGACCTTGCTTTATTGCAGTATCTGTTGCGTGCAAATACCAATGGAATTACGGTTAAAATGAGAAGGGAGCTTCGCCGGACGGCGGATGATCAGACACGTTATCTCGCTATTTGCAAACAAAGCTACGTTCTGGACTCGAGTTGCTAACAACTGCTCTCTAGAATGTTATTCACGCATGTATCAACTTTTTCCTCAATATGTCTCGAGTTCCAATTACGGCAGACGTGTGAAAGATCTAATGTACATCATGTCACCATGCATCGGGGGCCTACCACTAACGCCTCACCACCACCGCGTGCCGCGAATCACAGCTCGCCACATAGTTTCGAGCACGCTTTCTCAGAAAAGCCCTGTGTGGGAGAGGCCTACCACTAACTAGTGATGCATGTCGCACCGCTGAAGTGATGCATTTGTGACGAGTCAATGTGTGACAACAAGGCCCATGCAGCGGTGACTGTCAACTAGGCGGAGGCGACGAACTTAGTGCCCATTGGTAATGGGCACGCCATACAAATTTAATCTCGTTTATCTCTGCATAAGGTGCCTTTTCCGGAGCGGTCCAGCTGCAGTAACACAACTAGGACGATGCAGGCAGGATGCTGACATTTGCATTGAAAGTTCACGGCAAGTCGGACCAGCGATCAACGGCCTCGCTGCTCAGCCTGAAGAAGACATGGATATTGGATGGTACGCATTCTGGTAAGCACTGTGATACTTGGCTGACATGATCGATAACATCACTGCTTGAACTTGCTGACCCGGCGCAGGCGTGATGTGGCACATGACTGAGATCTCATGATCATCTTAATTGAAGCAGTGGAACACCCTTCTGTCTATGGCGTGCCGCTACCATCGGGTAATAGTAGCTGCCACATGGAATTGGAAAAGATATACCTGTCTTGGCATAAGCCGACTAGAACAGAACTGTCTGGCTGAACTTTGGCCATGGTCATTGGTAAGATTGCCTAGAGGGTTGGCTATATGTTCTCGAAAGAGCCGTTTCAGGGCCTACTCTAGAAAATAGCCGCTACTCGTGCAATTTAGAGGGTTAGAGAGAGATAACACACATCGGGACTGACCTATAGGCTGTCTTGGTTTCTAATGTCTCGCGAGCTAGGACAACAAGGGCGCACTGGAATGCTGTCGCAGATGTTCCCTCTCTGCGGGCCGCGCCGGATCGCCAGCGCTAGCGGCATTTGGTGGCGCAGGCGCATGCCGTGGCGCTGAGACAAGGTCCAGCAGCACATCCATCGCCGTTTCTCACAGGGCGCAGGAGATTCATTTCTTCTTTTTCCAGCTCCATACAGCTTTTAAATAGCGGACGAGGAGGCCAGGCAGGAAGACCATTGACTGTGAGGGCACGCTTTCTTTCACAGGCAGAGTGCAGCCCAGGGCCAATAAGAGCATTCAAGGACTTTACAGTGTGGGCTATTGCCATTGTTTGCGTCGGTTTGTTGGCGCATGAGTGAATGCATGCTTATTGGCAAGTGAGTTGCGTGTGCTCCGCTACAAACACAGGCGCTGATATCAGTCTTTGTCTTGTTTCTTCGGTAATTTCCTCTGATACCATCAGGATTCGGTCGCTCTTCACCGATATGCGATCTTGGTCCCGAAACACAAACGGCAACGCGAGAGGCCAAGGCGGATGGCGAGGAAGGCGTGGGGAAGGGCAAGAAAGAACCGAGAGTGGGCTCAACGATGTGAAGCGAGTGTGCAATTTCGTTCAGAGGGGGCAAACCTGTCGGTTCGGCTCACAATGTCGATTTTCTCACGATCTTTCCTCGAGAGGCCGTGACCAACCAGGCCAACGTCGCAGGCCTGCGGAAGAAACGCCAGAACAAGTGCAGGTCAGAACAGACTACAACTCATGGAAGAGAATGATCAAACAAGAACCTCGACAAAACGATGGGCAAACGGCTGAGCGTCTATGGAGGGGGGCCCTCGAGATTCTCAACGGCAAGGACAAGGATTGGAAGCATAGCCTTGCAAAGGATCTCGACGACGACGAGTTTTACGGGCGCAGTCACATTCGAGAGACCATAGCTTGTGCGGTGGCAGCAAGAAACCCTCGACAAGACTACGATGCGATGAAATATTTTCTTCAGGCCATGACACACGCCTCAATTCTGGACTGTCTCTCCATCGACACCTGCGTCGGTGGCCTGTACAACTTTTTCAGCGGCGCCAACGGGAGCCGCGCCGTCCCAGCGCTACAGAGATTCTGCGACAGTGTGCTCGTGAAACTGCCTGGCGTTCTCGATGATGACTGGGCAGATTTAGAATCGGCGGCCGTGGCCCTCTCCACCGCACTGCGCGAGGTTCTCAAAAGAGAGCAGCGCGCCAGACTACACGACGACCTTGCGCACCTCATTGACTCGATGCACGGCTTAGCAACTAGCCTCCAGGGACGAGGCTTCGTAGGCGCCTCGGCTCAGCTCCTTCATCATGTTGGCGAGATTCGAGCTGTTGTAGGCCGAGCAAGAGGGCTGCTGAGCGTGGACGATGCCGGCGCCACCGACTTTGCAGACACACCGGCGTCGGCCTTTCCTCGCGTGCTTCATCCACCAGGCGGCCGCCACGACAATGACAATAGCGATATTGCCGTCATTAAAATTTTCCCAACGCGGGCTGAGATTCTCAGCGAAGCGGCCGAGTTCCTCCCATCAACCGACCTCGAACAGCCCCATTTCCTCAGCGATAAGTCTCAGCGACACATTGACACGCTATTCCGTCTCCTCCGCCAGGATACCTTTGGCGAACTCAAGGATGTTTTGGCAAGCACACTGCGTCTCGCGGAAGCAAACCGCTCCCACCTGGACAGTCCCAAGCTAAGCTTTGGCAACCTCAGGGCGAACCGCTATTCCCAAGCTATCATCAGCTACATGTCCTTTGACAGTCGCCGCGGACTGGAGGCGGATATTTCGTTTTCTCAACCCAGAAACCTTCGAGACAAGACAGCTGCCGAGAGGCAGCGATGGTGGGAAGAATCCAGGCGGCTTTCCGAGGGAGTACTTGTGTCGTTTATCGCGGCTCATCAGGGCCGAGTACAGCACCTGTTCCTTATCACCAGCCAAAAAAAGACTAAAAACAGCGAGGACGAGAATCTCACGAAACAAGGTCGTCGCGCAACCATCACATTGAGGCTCACAAGTCATGCCCAAGAAGATATCGAGACACTGATGGGTCTGAGCAGCTCTCGAGCGCAAGGCGTTCTTGTCGAATTTCCGGGCGTGATCCCCGCTACTTTTATGCCCGTTCTTGAGAACATGCAGAACATGCAACGACTCGGAGCCTTTCCATTCCAAGACTGGATCCTCCCCGAAAAAACGAAACAAGGATTCGGGGACACGACTGCGAATATCCCGCCACCTCGGTATGCACGCAAACCCGGCTTCGCTTTTTCTTTAAAGCCAATTCTGAAAGGGTGCAATCTTGGCAAGGCCGATATTTTAATTGCCCCGGACTCCATCGCAGACCTTGAAGCCCTCATTGGTGAAGTAGAGGCTGAAACAGATCTCGATCGCGGACAGTGCCGAGCCTTGGTTGCGGCACTGTGTCGTGAATTCGCACTAATTCAGGGACCCCCGGGGACAGGAAAATCCTATCTTGGCATCAAGCTGATGAATATTCTGCTGAACTGCCAAGGTCAAGCAGAACTCGGGCCCATTGTTGTTGTGTAAGTCAACGCCGTACTCTATCAGATGAAATGACCACTGACGGTAGCAAACATCAGATGCTACACAAACCATGCACTGGACCAATTTCTTGAGCATATACTAAAAGATGGCACTAAAAAGGTCATCCGCATTGGTGGCCAGAGTCATTCAGCTGTTCTAGAGGGACACAATCTTCGGGCAGTTACACAAAGCGAATCCAAAAGCCGATTTGAGCGCTATAGTCTTGCCATGTCCTACCAAGACTTGGACGCCGCAGCGGAGAGCATCGAGAAGATACTGGGCAGAGCGCATGGTGCATTACGACATATAAGGTGGGAAAAAATGCAAAAGTACCTCTCACGGTACCATCCACACATAGCTGCCCAATTTGCAGAGACAGATGAAGACGGATTCGAAATCGTGGGACGACACCCTTTTGACATATGGGCATCACTTAAGACGGACGCGGACGTAACTCAGGACCATGGCGGCGAGACCGAGATAGATTCCGATGCTGTTCTCCGGAAGGCTTCTATAAGCGTCAATTCTCTATCTGCATCTGAGCGACAGCATCTTATGGACTTTTGGAGCATGGATAGATACAAGCACGCTGTTAATGACTTGGTCGAAACGATTGAGGGCACCTCTACAGAACAGCGACAGGTGTCGAATATTCATAACGAGGTCGACCGGAGGGTGCTTCAAGAAGCCGATGTCATTGGCATTACGACCACGGGCTTGGCGAAGCGAATATCGACTCTCCAGAGACTGAAATGCAAAGTTGTCATTTGCGAAGAAGCAGGTGAGGTGATGGAGCCTCACATTCTTTCAGCACTACTGCCGACCGTGGAGCACATCATTCAGATTGGAGACCATGAGCAGTTGCGGCCTCAAATCAACAACTTTGGCTTGTCGTTGGAGAGCAAGCAAGGGACGTTGTACCAGCTTGACCGCAGCCAGTTCGAGCGACTCTCAGTCGGGATTTCAGGGCGACCCAAAATCCCATTGGCTCAATTGGAAGTGCAGAGACGCATGCGCCCCTCCATATCCTCGCTTGTACGCGAGACACTTTATCCCAATATTCAAGACCACCCAAGCACTTGTGACCTCCCAGACGTTGTGGGCATGCGGAAAAACCTCTTTTGGCTTGACCACAGCCATTTGGAGGCTGGCGAGAGCGCCGAGATGCACCACAAGTCGCATTCGAACGACTGGGAGGTTGGCTTGGTCCATGCACTCGTTCGTCACATCGTTCGCCAAGGTGTGTACAGCAGCAGTGACATCGCAGTGCTGACGCCATACACTGGGCAGCTTCAAAAGCTTCGGGCATCGATGCGCAATGACTTTGAGGTGATTCTCAGTGACAGAGATCAGGATGCCTTGAATAGAGATGGTATTGATAGTGAGGAACCCGACTCGCAAGAAGAAGCGCCATCAGTGCAACGGAAAGGCGCTCTGGCGAAGAGGAAGCTCAGCGATCTGCTGCGCGTGGCCACGGTGGACAACTTCCAGGGTGAAGAAGCAAAAGTCGTGATTGTATCTCTGGTCAGAAGCAACAACGCTCGAAAGGTTGGCTTTTTGAAAACTACGAACCGAATCAATGTTCTTCTCAGCCGAGCGCAACATGGAATGTACCTCATCGGGAACGCGGAGACCTATACAAATGTCAAGATGTGGCAGACTGTTATAGAGCTTATGCGAGCGTCGGATTCTGTTGGGAAAGTCCTTGCATTGTGCTGCCCGCGGCACAAAGAAATGCCGATCAATGTATCTAAGCCCGACGACTTTTCTCGGCACAGTCCCGAAGGAGGGTGCTCGCAGACATGCTCTTGGCGCCTCGCCGATTGTGGGCACATGTGCCTCGCGCGCTGCCACTCGGAAAGTATGCACAACATATTTTCCTGCCCACAGCCTTGCCAGCGTCTACATGAGCCATGCGGACATGGGTGTCAGAGGCCAACATGCGGCGAAGACTGCGGGAAGTGTCTCGTGCCGCTGAGAGATGTCGAGCTGCCTTGCGGCCATGTCAAAGACACTGTGGCATGCCACTCTGCACAGAACCTCGAATCAATCCGTTGCGATGTCATTGTCGAGAAGGTTGTACCCGACTGCAACCACAATGTGAACATGGCATGCTTCAAGTCGGTGAACGCAGAAGGCTATCGATGCCCAGCGCCTTGCTCAACTCCGCTGTCATGTGGCCACATTTGTCCCGGAACATGTGGCAGTTGCCGCGTACAAGCTGACAACACGACTGGAAAGATTCTCCATAGAAAGTGCCGAAAGATTTGCGAGAGACCATTTGGAACATGCAATCACCACTGTCGCAAGCCCTGTCATGCAGCCACCGAGTGCGGCCTGTGTGTTGCCCCCTGCGAGGTACGATGCCAGCATTCGACATGCGCTGCAACGTGCAGTGAGGGCTGCACCCCCTGTGTGGAAAAGTGCGAATGGTCCTGTGAGCACCAGGGCACCTGTGCGATGCCGTGCTCAGCAACATGCACCCGGCTGCCCTGCAACGAGCGGTGCGCCAAGCTCCTCTCGTGCGGCCATCGCTGCCCGGGTATCTGCGGTGAAGTCTGCCCTGAGGACTTGTGCAAAGATTGTGGCGAGTCGCAGGACTCGCGGGTTGATCTGCTCGAAATGAAAACATATACCGAAATCGACGTTGACGTGGACCCCATTGTCGTTCTAGGCTGCGGACACTTTTTCACAGCCGAGACCTTAGATGGACTCGTGGGCATGCACACGGCGTATGTGTCTGATGTTGAAGGTCGCTTCACGGGCTTGGTTGAGCTTTCCGGCGAATTCGCCAAGATGCCGCAGTGTCCGGACTGCAAGCGTCCGGTGAGGCAATATGCGACGCGACGCTACAATCGAATTGTCAACAGAGCAGTCGCAGACGAGTCAGCCAGAAGGTTTCTAGTCGCAGGCAAAGAAAAGCTAAAAAATATCAACATGGAGCTGGAAAAGCTACAAGGGGAGCTCGCCGGATCACATTCGGGTATTCTACGAATCATCAAGGTTCTCCCCGCAGGCCAGATTGGGACCCTAGGCCGGCGCCTGCAGATTCGCTACGGGGAACACAAGAAGCTGCGTCATAAGATAAAGACTTTTTGCAATGAATCTTCGGAAAGATATCAGCCCCATCATAAGCTTTATGAAGCCACGATTCACGCGCTGCGAGGAATTGAACGAAATTCGTTGAGCGACGGCCTCGCGGCTCTGTCAATGCAGAGCCCACCTCGCCGGGTCGAGAGAGATTGTCGTGTGGCCCTTGCCGGCGAGATGGCACTTGTCAAGCTGGACTTTATCATACTGGAAGACATGTTTGATCTTTTGCCCGCAATCGAAGCTGCAAATTTCGCGCAGCCACCGAAATGGCCAGGCGGTTCTCCGCTTCTGGTTGCCAAACTGTTTTTGAAGTCTTGCTCGTCGTTAATTTCCCGCTGCCGTACTGACGCTTTGCCCAAGCTCGCTGTCGAGGCAATCCTGTATCATGCCAGAATGGCGCACATGTACGGGTTCCGCCCGCGTCTCGATGAGGCAGACAGGGCCAAAGCGAGCGGTTTCCTGGACGAGGCGAGGGAAAACCTCGAGACAGCATCCCTCATGTGCGAGCAACCCTTCCAAGACGCTGACACGTTGAAGGAAGCTGTTCGTAAAATTATTCAGCTACTACAAGCGGAACGGTATGAGGCGGTCAGCCCGGAAGAGATTGCGGCTATCAAAAAAGCCATGCTCAGCGGGCGAGATGGGATGGCCACGCACTCTGGTCACTGGTACAATTGTGTCAACGGACATCCGGTACGTAATTTCTTCTTCCGGGGAAGGGAATTATTTGTGTGTTGATAGTTAACTTGACATGCAGTTTGCGATTGGCGAATGCGGGATGCCCATGGAGCAGGCGCGCTGTCCCGAGTGCGGCGCGCCCATTGGAGGTCAAAACCACCAGAGTGTTGCTGGTGTCACACGCGCCGATGCTATGGAAAATTAAATGTCGCCCGCCATCTGGCACAGAGACGGGGTGTGCACTGTGATATGGGGCGATTGGTGAGACAGATGTCTGGCTGTGTCAGGTTGCTTTTGACTTGTTGAGTGAGATTTCCCTAGGGCGTACGAAGGGGTAGCTCAGAGTACCCTCTAAGAATTTGCTTCAGAGATGTAGGTACTTACGCTTTCACTGTCAATAAAATGATTATATCGCATCTGCAAAGTAGCAGTAACTATTTAGAATGTTCTAAGTTAGTCGTGGAAACTTAGCAGGCTGGTTGATGAACTAGTGGCGCAAGGAATACTAGATATGAGAAGATTAGCTAATCGTGGTCTATGCTAAGTGTAGTGGCAGCAGGCTGGCCCACGTCGAACAATTCGCGTAGTGAAGTCTTGAAGTCCACTTGCTTTTGTGTTCGACGTCGCCCGTGGCAAGAGGAGACTACTGCGTCACCACGTCAGCCCGACAGCAGCTATATCTTGAATGTGCTGAGCGTGCAGAGGTCTTTCTAAAAGAACTACGGTTTTACTCCGCTGAACTTTCTCACAGCGCGTTGGCCCGGCTCGACCTCGGACTCGAGAAGAGTCGCCCGAGGTGGTACACGAAAATCTCCTGACGGGATATGGTCTCACGTAAGCGGCCGGCGAGCGATGAGCAGCCGGACGGTGCATCGCATTTGCAAACAAGCAGCGGTTTTGCGAAGTTGATACAGCACATGGCTAAGGGGAGAATTAGCTAAAAAAGCAGGTACCTAAGCCGCAGGGAATTACAGAAACAGAGCAAGTACGGCGGAGACGCTCACCCATACTCGTCTTTAGCGGCAGCGCTAACAGGCTGTTTGAACTTACTGGCGGGCAGACATGATGTACGCCATATGTGCTAAAGTAACAACTGAGTTAGACTCCCTATTTCCACTGCTGGAAGTCTTAGATGCCAAGTGGGTACTTAGAGGCGCTGCACTGCAGTCTAGAATGGCTGCCAACTATTATGTTTATTTGACAAAAAAAGGGACATTAATTTCGCCTTTTCCTGTACAAAAAGACCTGTTAACTTATTTATAGCAGATTAGCTCTTGTAAAGGGCGAGAAAATTTCTAACCTCGCAATGTACAGATGGAATGGGGCAAGGAAAAGAGAAATGGAAGAGGTCCTACAGATATCGAGTACTGCACCACTAGGCTAGGAAATTTAGTGAAACGTGGTGCGGCACCGTCTGGTGGTACAGTTCCTGGTGGTTCGCCTGTCAATGGCTGAGGGTGAGTAACTTTTGCCGGCAAGGGGGCAAGACCATTTTCAGGTTCCTAATCCCAAAGGACGAGTGGGGTGCTTCAGGTACATCGAGCAGAGTACCTAAGATGGGGGGGCTCCTGGGACAGTGGCATTCCAAGGGTATTTCGAAGAAATAAGCTTACCACCAAAATCTGTGGTTGTGGGAGGCAGCCTTCGCCCTGCTCTCCAACTGCAACAGTACAGCAGCTTCTTCCCGCCAGTTGCTCAACCGTCAGGACCCAGTAATGGCTCAAAAAGCATACGAAAAAAGTCAAATTTGGATCTGTTGATTATCGGGAGTAGAGAATTGACATGATGCTAATTCTTCTACAGTGCATACAAACTGCATCACGCTGATTTGAAGCTGTTGGCGAGAGACAATTCACGCTGCTTGTCGTTGAGGTACAGTACCATGCTGAGGTGTCTGGCTGTTCGGTAAGAAAAATCCAGGTAAGAAACCTTTGAACCTTTTTTTCTGCTTCTTCTTTGGCAGTTCCGAAATTAAACTTGACGGTCTAGTTCACCTTTGCTGGTTCGCCCCTAAGGGCTCGGGCCGAGCGCGTCGACCGTGTTGACGCCAATGTCCTATACATTACCCTTATCCGCTCCAAATTTATGGAATGTATCGCCGCAGGCCTGAGTCTCCTGCCTGGCTTCCTCCTTAGGCCCTTGCAGCACCAGCTGTCACCCCAATTCTACCTTCCCGGACGTCTCGTTCTCAAGACTCGTAAACCCGACTGGGACGATGAGTTTGTTAATGAAAAGGTCATGTAGATTCTTTATTAGCGCATTATATCCACAGCTATCTCAGTGATTGCAATCTTTTGTCATGTTTGTATCAGCCGACGGTGACAATCATGCTGCGATTGCCTTGCCGGACAGAACGATGAGTCCAGTCCATCGTCTCCGAGATCTTGGATGGGCCAGTGGCGCTGATGAGGGGTGCAATTAATTCAAAACATAAGAGCAACTCCAGTCAATAGCCAACCCTACTTCGCCGCATTTCGAGTCCATACGTCGCGAACGCCAGCTCCAAATTGTTTATCAGAGTGACAAAAGCTATCTAGGATTAAATTAATTGCTCGAGTGAGCACTTGACAGTAGAAATCCATAACATCCATTGCAGTAGAGCTGGTCCCATCCGCCTATCTTCGTCGCAACGAGCTTCGATTTTTTAAGTTGCCTGCATCGAGAGCATTTGAATTCTGTGCTTGCGGCTAGCCTGTGTTGCTGCAACCCGTCACGAGGAGGAAAGTCTTTGATGATTTCGAATTGATCTGGAATTGCTTTCGCCACCTCTACATGCGACGCTGGTCGGTCAGTCCCGTGCCATTCTGCAGCATCCAGAGGATATTCTTACCGTCTTCTCTCAGATCTCCTGACGCCACTATTGCTGTCAGCACATAGGAAGTTTAATAAAGATGGGATTGAGTATCAATACTTCTTAGACTATATTGCGATTGAAACCCAGGGACTTCTTTCCCGACAGTATGTCACTGGTTTCGTGGCTGCTGATGGCGCTGTCTCGTTTGCCCGCATCTATTGTGGTTTTCTTGGTCTTATATAACCCTTGCGCTACCTATTACCGTCCTCCCCAATGGTTAGTCACTTCTGGTCAGTGCGTTAGTCTATGCAGGATGCAGGGGCATAGCTGAGACAGTCGCAGTGAAATACTGATCCTGGAATGCCAGCTCAGTATGCATTTCGCCCCTCAGCTGCGTCGCGCTCTCTTCCCACGCAATAATATGAACTACACTAGGCAAGATTTATTTGGGACTGTACTGGCAAAAACCGCTTCATTCTACCGACCATGAAGGCGAAGGTGAGTGAACTTCCATCCGTATCGAGCTCTTCTTTCTCGCCTTATGCTTTGTCGATTCCAAGTTGTTATTCTTTTACACAAAAAAGTATCACAGTGGTTAACAGAATACATACCACCTAGTACCCGTGGCTTCTTCAGGCTGCGCAGCGAGGCCGCTGATCGCTGGTCCGACATGCCGTGAACTTCTCCAATGCACATGTCACGACCTGCAACATCCTGCCTGCATCGTCCTAGTCGCGTTACTGCAGCTGGACCGCTCCAGAAAAGGCACCTTATGCAGAGATAGACGAGATTAAATTTGTATGGCGTGCCCATTATGCCTTGCCCTTTACCAATGGCTGTAAGTTCGTCGCCTTAGCCCAGTTAACAGTCACCGTTGTATGGGCCTTTTGTCACTCATTGACTTGTCACAAATGCATGACTTCAGCGGTGCGACATGCATCATTAGTGGTGGGCCTCGTCCACACAGAACGTTTCTGAAAAAGCGTGCGATGCATAGCGAGGGGGCGTCATGTTTGCTCTGTCGCGAGCCACCTTCCGGTGTTTGCGTGACCTTGCCGCTTTCTCCTCGACGTTGTTATGGAAGGCTGTCAAAATTGCTTGCGAAAGGCGGGAGGTCTGTTTTACGTTTTTTCTGTAGCCGCCATCCTCGCCGTCGGTGTCGCTAGAGCTTCCTTCATCGATCGAATTGAAGCGCTTCCAGCCGGCCGCGGGCATCAGCCGCTCCGTTGCAATATTCCAGGTGCATCTATTTGCAAATTATTCGACTTTCGCTGCTAGCTTCGGGAATTCATCATAGCCCGATTCGCTCCGTATTAAATTTTTATCTTCAGATGCCGATGCTATCAGACCATGGCTAGTTGGCCCTAACCATCGCCTGCTTTCACGTTACGTTTCATCACGGTGTTCTTGGGTAGGAGTGCGCATTGTTCTGATGTATATTTCTTGTTTTGCATTTCATTGTCAAGTGTCAATAACATGTATGAAAACCAATTTCTGACGCCAGCCGTAGGCTTAAGGCGAGTTTACGCAAGGGAATCGGACCGCGACGATTTTCAGCGTTCTCTTCGTCGTGACACACCGCACAACTGAGCCCGCCGACACCGGTGTCACTAGTGGTCTCGGTGAGAATATAATCATCGGCCTCCGTGTCGGCGATGACATCATGATGCTCTCGCTGAGCGGTGAGAGTACGCAAGGCAATATCAATAGAGTCAGCGACAGGAGATACAAGTTTGGCATTTTGTAAGTAGCTGTGCGAATTACCGTCGCAACGACGGGAAGATTAAAACACCTATGGCCTGTCGGTAACCGTTCGCCGGGTTCACGCTTGTATACCTTGGATCCCTGCACATAAATAACTGCCATCTCCACTGGCTGCTTCTAAGGGTGTAGTGGACGCGTTGGCGAGATCCAAATTGTGGATTGGCTACCCTTCGATGGGGACGACGGTGGCTTGTCAGCGAATTTGACAGTCCAGTGGCCATCAAGCTCAACTTTGAGGGACCCATTTTCATCTGGAGTTATTATTTGGACATTTGCGATCGATAACGAGAGTCGAGATGGCTTTGTCGCAGCAGCGGTTTTTTTACTTGTTAGAGTCGGCAATCTCACTTCTCGGGTTGCGACAGTTGGTCGAGAAGGGGCACCTTCAACGAAAATTTGGGAACCGTGTGGTGTATCCTGGTTCGAAGGTTCGAATAAAACCTTCTTCTTCTTAGTGAGCCGTGTACGGCTGAGTTGTCTTTCAGCACGGGCGGCGTATCTGGCTTCGAGGTCTTCCCATGCCGAGTTCTCGTCCGTTGCCGACCCATCATGGCTCACTGGACGTTGAAGTCCGTGCTGTGGTTTCCATTGTTGATTTGTGAATGCTGTCTGTGTCTCACTTTCCGTGGTTCCGAAGGGGCTTGTCGCCCCTGCTGGTGTGCTGATACTCGTTGTATCATCGGCAGTGTCCTTGGTGGTTGATAGGCTGGTTCCTGTGCCGAAAGTTCTCTTAGACCTTTTAATTGCTGTGTGGCCGGCTACTACTTCTTGTTTTCTTTTTGTAGATGTCCACGGTAATGTAGCAGCCTGCGGTGCAGTTGCTCTGGCGCGTTGTACTTCAGCCTGGAACGCTCCCAGCCGGAAGCCAGCATCGGCAGCGTCGTTCAAGTCTTCTAGATGCCTTGGTTAGCATTCCCTTCAAAGATTCGCTTCTGATGCTAGACTTACCAGTTTCAGTTGTCTCTCTAGTGTTGTCCAAGCTGGTAGTCTGGGGTTTTAATCCCAATCTTAGAAGGCCATCAACACCCGAGCCACTCTGTGGCTTGTTGCTTTCTGCGACCCTGGGGAGCTTTGCCATTCCTATGGACTTCCCGGTGGTCGATGTCTCGCCGGTAGTGTCCTCGATGGTTGGTGGTACTGTTCTAGATGTGGCGCTCCGTTTCCGTCGGTTGAGGCTCTCGCATGTCGTTGCATTCATGCCGCAGGTCTGCCTCTTGGATTGCTCGGCAGGTTTCGTACCTACGCTTCTCTGAACGGCTTGAACTTGACTTTCATCGTCTGGCTTGAGTGTAACGACTGCAAAGAGCGCAGCCGTATGGGGTGCATCTTCACCTACTGTCTGGAGGTATTTGATCAATGAGGCATTGTCGACTTCGAAGTCTCGAGTTGTCAATGAATAAGGAAGCCACGTTGCTAGGGATGCCTCGGTCCGCGTATGTTCTCTCCGCAGTGGTCGCCGTCCTTTCTCCTTGAGGGGCTTTTCCGACGGCAGCAGCTCGGTATGCCGCGATCAAAGAGGATTTGTGCCTCCTGAGACAGTCACCCTGTCGTTTGACCATATCTCCCACCTGCTAAGTGACGGCCGCGTTCGAACTTTTCCTGTATTTGTCAGAGTTATGCCAAGCTACAGTATGTATACAGGATGGAAGTCTTTAAAACCACGTAAAGACAGCACGAAATGACCACCGGTGAAAGACCATAACCCTTGAGCATTTAACATGGATATGCTGGTAAACAATGGCGTTCAAACCTTCAGAAGCATTATTCTGATGAGGAACTTGTTGCTGATTCTCTCAAGCAAGGTTGGGTCTGGAAATGGATGCGGATATCCCTGTTCTGTTACGATTGAGAGCAATAAGTGATGACGGCACGCAAAAGCAGAATCTGACCACTGGAAAGCAACGTTGCATCTTAGGAGGGTCAGACAGCATTGAGCGCCAAGGCAGAACGACGGGCTGACCTGTTGGTGTGCTATTATGGCACGTAGGGCCGCCTGGGCAGTGGTCATGCTAACAGTCTTCTACGGAGTAGATGTCTGGTATCCGGGAGCGGAGAGAGTGTCAAAAGGACATCTTGCAATCATTCAAAAGACGCTGACAGCGGCGTGTCGGATGATCCTACCCTCATGGAAAACGACGCCGAAGACCACATTGTGGAAAGAAGCCGGCATCCCGCCAGCAGAACTGCTGCTAGAGCAGATTGCGGCACGCAATGCGAACCGCTGGGCGCGCTTGGACACCTACCACCCGCTTGTCCGCCGCCTTCTGCAGCAAGAACACGAAATCCAGTACGCCACTAACCCGAACGCAGTCACGGCACGGCGAACGGCCATGAAAGGCGTCAGGCTCTTCCGCAATGCCGCTCTGGCACCAACGATGGAGCGTTCACGCCTGATCCCCTAACGCTTCTCTGATGCTATCTGGACGGAAAAGCAAAGGGAGCCGCCCGACAAAAGAACGTCAGATTAAGCGAATATAAGCCTGGAGCAAGACCCAGACGGGATTGGTAGTCTACAGCGACGGCTCCAAAACCGAAAGAGACACGGCGGGATGGGGGTATGCTGTCTATCGACAGCAGCGACTCATCGCGCAAGGTCGCGGACAGATTGGTAAGGGCGAAGTG
>JAPFRM010000428.1:0-27053 GCA_030778325.1 Beauveria medogensis
TGCGTTTTGGCTCGATGTACCGGTAAAGCCAAAATTATGATGCGTCAGGAAAATAATTATTATGAAGAGAAGACGTAGGCAACGCATAGACGATATACAGAACAATAATAGCACAGCAACTTCCGTGTCACCTTGCATGATTACTGAATGTCAGGTATAATATGCAAAATAATGCGCTTGTATTCGTGAGAATATTCTTTAGGAACTAGGGACGGACGGAAGATTTGTCTGGTGGGACTCCCCGTGTATTTCCAGGCGTCCATGGTCCAATCCCCCCCCGTCAAACTTGTGTGGGCATTCTCATGGCGGCCATTCCCTCCCCCTCCCCCATCAATCGAGTGTACTCGCTTTACTCGTCGTCCTCGTCAACCACGTCATAGCAGCCATTGATTCCCCATGGAGTCAAGGACGGGGTCTCAGTCTCCTTCTTGACACACTTCTTAACCTTGTCGATGCATTGGTCGAGCTTCGGCCCCTCCCTCCCCGCGCATGCCAGGCGCTCGCGAGCGCACTTCCTCAAGGACCCGGCGGCCGTCGCGTCCATGCCCCCCTCCCCGTCGGTGTCCGGCTTGACTTGGGCCGCGCAGGGCTGCACGACCGCCGCGCACGCTTCCTGGTTCTGGTACCGCAGGCAGGAGCCTCGCAGGATCGCCGCAGTCCGCCTCGTCCATGCATAGTCCGGGGTCGGCAGGCCGCCGGCACCCCCGAGGTTGGCGCGGATAAAGTCCATGTAGCTGGCGACCCGGACGAAGACGGCGGGCGACTTGTTGCAGTACTTGTCGTTCTTGTCGGGCAGGATGAAGGATGCGACGCCAATCAGCTCCCCCGTCTCCTGGTCAAAGAGGGGACCGCCGCTGTCTTGGCCACAGACGGCTTTGCCATCTCCGCCGGCGCACACAATCGTATCTCTGCTGCCAACCTTGGATACCTTGTTAAAGTTGGCGCAGGTTTGTCGTGAGTGCACGGGGATAACAATCTTGCTGAGTTTGTCGACACCAACAAGGCCATTGAAATTGTCGCGCTCCCCTTGCGCACCCCTTGCATCCCGGTTAGTGTCCTTGGTCGTCTAGACAGCTTCGGTAATGATTTTAAAACGGGATTTACACTTACCAGCCCACAGCTATTGCTGTAGAGTTCACCTTGGGGTCTGATGAGGCTTTTGGCAGTTTCGCGTATTTGATCGTCTTGGTTTCCTCGATCGGAGTGACCAATTTCACGATTGCGATATCATTAGGCGCATATGCATCCTTGTCCACCGGAAGATCCGCCAGTTTCTTTTGCTCCGGGTCGAGTTTGATGTATTCAGACACAACTCCCTTGTCCGCGAGGTTCTGTCAACTCTTGTCAGTATAACCATGGCAATTGCCTCGACTTGGCAGCCTAATCTACAAGAAAGATGCTAGACTTACCACTACTCCTGCCTTGACGACCGGAATCTTCTCATAGACATCAAAGGAATCAGAATCTGCGCAGTGTTCAGCAGTAAGGACAGTCGTGCTGTCTAACAAGATGCCCGCGCAGTTGGTACCGAGCCTAACGACGGACGGAAATTCGCCCTCGCGAGCGTCTTCTCCTCCGGTGATGCGTTTCGTAATAGAAACTGCCCCGACTGAGACTGCAGAGAATGCAAGGGCAGTTGATAGAAACGACTGGGACACCATTGTAAAGGGCGAGGGTTGAAGATGTAATGTTAAGAAACGACTGGTACTGAAAAGATGCAAGAGGCAGCCAAGTTGACAAGATCATTACTGTATTTATACATGCAACCTAGACGCTTATTACGCTGGTTAGAGACTGGTGATTTGTATCAACGTTTCAAAAGCGGAATTCTTCATTGTGTTTTACTTGGCGTAATTTTATTTAATGTATGCATAGTACATCTGGCCCTACAATCTACATTTACCCTCCATGACGAGCTAGTCATGACTTATCGTAGCACACTTGAATCATGTATGTCTTTACATCGCAATATCAAGCCAATCAAGTGTCAAGAAAATCAAGTGTCAAGAAAATCAAGTGTCAAGAAAATCAAGTGTCAAGAAAATCAAGTGTCAAGCAAGTCAAGTGTCAAGCAAATCGAGTGTGTGAAATCCTTCTGGGCTCTCACGCAGGGACTTTCTCCAGGGCTGAGTCCGAATCCTCGGCATTGTCCAGACCACCAGCATAGCCCCGAATCTCATTTAGCTGCTACTTGCCCACTTCTGTACTCGCATCGGCCATGGCCTCGGTCGTTAAGCATTTCGCCTATTATTCCGAGTTAGTAACCTGGAAATAGGGCAGATGAGGGCCACGAAAGACTCACCTCGTCCATACGACCTAGCATTTCCTCACCTTTATCTAAGCTCTTCTCCCTAAATAACTCGTTGACCCGGTCTACAGAGTTGCTCTCTAGCGCTGCTTGCATGGCAGGTGTAAGCTGCTTAAAGATGACTCTCTCCGCGCCGCCACCGACCGCCGGAACGCGAGACTGAATTCGCCAGCCGGGTTCGGGATGGATCTGAACCCGCTTCCCGATTTGGCCCTCCTGCTCCTTTCGTTTCTTTCTGATCAGATTCTGAATATGGCGCAGCTTCCCCTCGACGTCGTTGTCAAACTCGGTTGCCGAGGGCCCCGGCTTCGTCAAGCGGTTGAAGAGCATGTTTAAGCCGTCCCGTCCATGAACGCGGCAGCACTGCAGCAAGAGTGACTGGTGTATGTACTGCCGACTCATCTAAAAGTTTTCTGGGTCTCCTGGGTCTCCTGGGTCTCCTGGGTCTCCTGGGTCTTTTGGGTCTTTTGGGTCTTTTGGATTGTCAAACGCCGCCTCGCAGGCCTCGTAGGCTTTGAGCATGAGCCCATCCGCTTCAAACTTTTGAGTCTCTCCGGGTGTTCTAGGACGTAGGCTTTACTGGCGTGATAATCCGAGGACGAGACTTTGCCAGACCCAAGCCCAGCAGCCGTGCATCGCCTCTCTTCTCCATCTGAAGTGCCGCCAATCGAGTCATGCGGGTCGTAGTTTAGGTTGACTAGGCCCGGTGATGGTTCGGGTGCCTTACTCAAGTGAGCGCTGTCGTCGCGGTCGCTTTTCATCTTGGCTTCCTTTTCCGCTCGCAGTTTCTCAATCTTACCCACCACGTCCTTCTGAAGCTTCTGGATGTAGTGCAAGTGGGCAACAAGCCCGTCCAAGAAGGCATCATGGCCAGGACGCTGATTTGAGCGTGGTTTTGCATCTACATCCCGCCTCACTTGATCGAGGATGCGAAGTATAATATCCGAGTAGGTTATTTTATTGGGTACTTGCGGCTTCTGGTTCCGGATCAACTTGGTCGATGGGGACCAACGCCCTGGCTAGTTTGCAGGTAGCGTCAGGATCGTCATTGTCGGGCGCGTCTGGCGCGTTGTCCAGGTGGTGTAGGTGGTGGGGGGTTTTTGGCAATCTTGGTTTTGATTGAAGAAATCAACGAGGTTAGGCGTTTCAAAAGCTCCCCATTAATGAGGCGTTCAAAGTCAAGCGCTGCGGCTAGGCTTTGGCCGCCGCTCTCTCGTTGGGCGTCGATGTCATCGTCCTGCTTTGCTTTTGCTTTTGCTTTTGTTTTCGCCGTGATGACGGGTGGTTTATTGACTTTGGGATGGACCCCGATATCCGAGTCATCGCTGAGCTCCAAATGGTCCTTGAAACCATTATCAGCATTGTATGGTGGGTGCGCCCTAGTTTTAGGAGATAGCTCGGGATTGGGTGACGGGTAGTTTTTTTATATTGAACATTGAATTTCTAGACAGGGTGTTTTGTATGCATGATATTTCTACGCATTACCAGACCCACATGATGATGCCGTTGAGCCAGGTTGCGCTATATTGCCTGGTAATTATGTATTTCATTAGTTAGTGTTAGTTGGTGCCTTGTCCGTGCTTCCTATACTGGATACCTTGGCCGATTCGACGTTACGCTAACTAACGCTTGCCTCCCCCCTTTCCTCTTCGATCCAGTTCGCAGTTGGCCACCTTCGTTCCGTCCCGTTCCGTTCCAGTGCATCCTCATCCTCGGGCCCAACCTTGACACCTCTAGCTTAAACACCTCCAGCTTGACACCTCCAGCATGACAAGCGCGACACGGCAGTCATTCTGTGCCTTTATTATGCCTTTACTAATGCCCGCACATCCCTCGTTCCCCATTGCGGCCCTCAATGGACTGGCCCACGGTGGCTGACTCGCACATGACCCAATTCCAGCTTCATACTATCCTATAGGCGCGTCCATCATGGAACAGCCCAGCTCACAAGAGAGATGCGTCGGGCGAAAACTGAACGGAAGTTGTTTCCGAATGGCATTCATTGCCTAGGAAATAAGCGGCAAAGATCTCCCGAGGCTCATTTTTGATCCAATCAGCCAAACGATGGCCTCACCTTCCGCTGCCGCAGCTAGAAAAACGATTATCACACGAGATAAGTTAAGTATTATATAACTGATTAAAGGGCTATTTAATTACTTATGAATTTCCTTATAAGTAGTATTTCATATTATTTAAATTTTATTTAGACTTTTTATAAAGGTTCTGCGTGGTAGGTTGTGATTTGCTTACCCTCCCGAGAAGTGGGTGGCTGACGTTATCACATGGTACAAAATCCTCGCACGCTTACCTTGCATCCTAAAAGAGCTCATATTCAGGATTCTTAATTAGTGTGACGGCAGAGCGGTTCCAACAGCAAGCCTTCTTGATCAAGTCGCGGCCTCTGGAGACTGAGGTGCACTGAGCAACGGCCAACGGTAGGCACTATCTGTATTCATGGAGGGTAGAATAGCCAGTATGCTGTAGATAGGCCTATAATATTGATTGGAAGCCACGATCAACAAGCGTCTGACCAGAAGCTGGATTCTTGTGGTAATTACAGCTCAAAAATTCGTCCTGCATCATGCGGTTGCATAGCCACTAGACGCGCGGGGCAGCCACCGTGGATTGCGGCCAATGTGCGAACCAAGTGAAAGTGGCGTTGCCTTTGTACAAATCCTCTTGTATAACTATACCGGGCTTCTGATAAAGATTGTGCGCTGTAAAACGCACGGCGGCTTGGGCACCAAGGCTCAGCCAGCCAGTCTGCCTCGCATGCAAGGTATAGGAGCTGGTAGAGTATCAGGATGTTTTGGCCACGTGAATGATGTTTTTATGATGGCATTCATCGATTATAGAGTCATTTTCTAGAAATAGGGAGCGGCTGGCAGAATTAGTTTATTAATCGCCCAGCTGCTCTACAAGGCTGACAGGAACACCTGTCTCAAACTTCATCCATTTATTTACGTCGCACCGCCGCTGATCCTCACGCATCCGCCAATCTACCCATTTTCACTTTGGAGGCTTCAGTATGATTGAAGAGACTGCAGGCTTGATGTCTACCAGGGTAGAGCGCAGCGGACACATGCCAGCCAGATCTGCGCCCTCCGCAAAGGATGCGGTCGAGAAGGAGCCTTCAACGACACTTCATCGCCACCCTGGCATAGCTGTTCTTACCGTCCTATATTCCCTATTGTCAGCAATCTCATGGACTTTGATCTGCATTTTGACTCATCGACCGATTGGTGAGAGACGCAACGACAAACTTGACGCTCTAGCCGAATTGCAGGATTTTTATGCGCAAAGCGAACGTTACTTGCGAGCCGCCCGAGTGCTCCAGGCCATCTCGTCGATGCTCGTCATTCCCTTAACTTCTGCCGTGGTGGCACAGGCGGCGGTAGTTTTGCTGCAAAAACAGCATGGGAACCGTGATAAAAGCCGGCCGACGCTGAGACAGGCTGTTGCGTTGGCAGATAAGGCGTGGATTGATCCTACCACTATCTGGAAGATTTTCGCGAAGCGGCGTTGGAAGCAGTACATATCGCGGCCTTTTGTATATGGCCTTCTTCTGACTGCTTTAGGTAACTGCCACAATGACGCGTCTACGAAAGTGGAATACTAACAACGCGTCTATAGGCGCATTGATTGCACCGCTTCAGAATATCCTGTTGTCGTATCATACTATCAAAGTACCCGGTCTTTCAGATCTCAACCGTATTATCGACTTTACCGACCTCAATAGACATTACGCTTCTCGTGGCAATGACCAGATAGCAGTCTCCTCGCTGCGAGGCGTGTTGGCTGCCGCTCACCGGAAAGATGCTCAACCCAGCCTATGGTCGAGTAACATGGGCGGCAGCAAACGACTAACGAGTCAAAATACGCTTTCCAACATGTCCGACTTGTTGAATCCCTTTTGGGCGGAGATGTCTCCGAACTTCAATACTGGCCTGTACCACCAGTTTGCTCCTCGCATAAATTCCACCGTCACTTCTCAGGTATCTTCATCCACCGAGTCCTTTCCACAGGACTGTGAAAGACGCTCTGACTGGATCTACTTGCGCTACAATCAGTTGGACACATTTAAGGGTCAGTTGTTTTACACGTTTGAACTGTGTTGGCCTGGCAACATGACCGCGTCACCGTGGAAGAGTGCGCCGACTAGGCAAGATTTCTCAGAAGACATTTACATTCGTGCCAACTATACCGTCAGATCGAACTTCTTACCAGCCGAGCTAAAAACTGGCATTTACTTCAAGAGAATCACTGTGAATACCACATATGGGTGTTTTGAGTTGCCAAACTTCATGAACAATGGGACAGCCGGGCCTCTTCTTCACGATGTGCCCTCATCAAGCGGCTGTGGGCGAGCCCGCGAGCGGCGAACTCCAGAGAAAAGATCCTACCAAGACGAAACACGAAAATTTGACAGAATGCCAGTTATGGGCCCACTCGTTTCCTTGAGCCTGGCAATATTTGGCCCGGGCAGCTTCCCAGACATGGCCGATGTCCTGAAAGAATATGCTAGGAAATCTGAACTTGGGCCCAAATTCTGCGTGCCCATGCTTGGGCTAATCGATTACCCAAACTCGTCGATGGGTTCTTACGGAAACCCTCCATGCATAACGCTAAATCCCTACACTATAACGCAAATCGAGATACTGCGGGCACTTTACCTACTTCTCTTCTTACAGGACACTGAAGACTTGAACAATGCTGTGGATTCGGCAATATTTCTCGCAAATGAGTCCATCATGAAGTCCGCCAGAGGTTGGACTACCCTCCTTATTTCGCGAAATTTGGGCTTTGACCTGCAGACTCCTGTCATCAGCCTCGCCGGCATGATTGTCATTTCTGTGCTGCTGGCCGTTGATCTTGTATGCCTACTCATTCTTGCATTCAAAGCCGCTTCGGTCCCTCGATGGACAGCCCGCTTGGACGGATTTACCATGATGTGCATTGGCGCGTCGATATCAGACACGCTGCCTTTGCGAGTTTGTCACGACCGCGATGCTTTAAGGGTCCTTGATGAGACTCCAGGATGGCTTGGTGAAAGAGACAAGCAAGGCTCCGAGGATGGGGTGGATGAAGAAGAGATTATTCGAGACGTCATGCTCGGTGGTAACAAAGGGCTAAGAAGAGGTGTTAGATACCGCTGCTATCCTGCGGAGCATGAAGCCCCTGCACCTCCTCAAAGGGTAATTGACGGCGTGACATATCCATATCCGTAGCATCCATCTGCATGATGCTAGATAGTGCACTTGCTCATGATTGTACGGACTACACTTGACTGGAAATGGAAGGGTTCCAGCAGTTCAAACTGTAGCCAAAACAGGATTACAATGATATTGAGAGGTCAAGAGATTAAGAAAGAGAACCCAATCTAGATATCTCAGAAGTTAGGATATATAAAGTCGACATTGTCAAAGCCAGCCGATTCAGGATGCAGCCTGCTACCCTTGAGGGGTACTATGTCTCGGCCTTTTCTGTCTTTGCCGATTCTAAAGTCCATGGTATAAAACGAAGCTTGGGCTGAGAGCTTACAAGGTCGGATGAAAACCACAGTTATTTACGAGCAGGAGAGGTTCAACATACTGTAACGCCTTAGTAACCGCCTGCTTGGAAGACGTGTTTTACACGATTTATAAGCCTGACTAAACACAAGTGGCAGCCGGCCTTGTCATGCACGTTTTCAGCCTTCTGCCGCTAAAAAGACCCTAACTGGATCAGGTAAATACCAGGTCGACTATAATAAAGATAAAGGCTCACGGAAGATCTAGAATCAAGGCCGGACCCCGCACCAATTATGCAAATTCCAGTGCTTATTAGAGCGGAAATCCCATCGACGATTCTAGACACGACACGAAGAAATGGTATTGCATGGCCTCAACAATGTTATCTGCCAATTCATCGCTAGTCTGTTGACAATCCGAACCATTGTCCAACTCTACTCTCAACCATTCTCGGCGAGGGACTGACTCCCCTTCCGAATTCGTCAAACGCTAGGCCACTAACGTTGGAATATCATCTTCAAAAGTTGGTGTGTGTCGAGCCACTAGCGCGGCATTAAAACGAGTCTGATCGCAGAGTTTTGGGCTAGCCTCGGTAGCCATTACCGTCGCCAGATTTCGTCAAGGTTTTTGGTGGTTTTTGCTAAACATCCTTTCATCAACTGTCAATCGCAGGTTCCTGTGGGCGCGCGCACAACCTTTGTAGGCATCAAAAGACGGCAGAACAACCATTGCGCGCTGTTGAACAATGAACTGCAACGACCTCCAGGAAAACGCCAAGGGCGAGCACTACATTATCAAGCGGCCCAAGGCGCTGCAGTGGTTCTGCGATGGAGAGCTGCACAAGGACAGCGACGAGGAGCGCCAAGCCGGCCGCTTTGAGCTTTTCCTAGATTTGCTGTGTGAGTTGAGCTTCTGATAACCATGGCTGATCTGCAACATGGTAGTGCGGATGAGAGGAGAGGACTCTTGACTAAAACTCGGCCATGATTTAGACGTGGCCATTGTCGCCAATCTCAGCGAGGAGCTCAGCGAGCACCCCGACGGCGCGCACGTTGCCAAGTACATTCTCACCTTTACGCCGGCGTGGCACATTTGGGTCGACCTGCGCGAGATTATGAACTCGTACTACACCGACGACCTGGTGCAGCGCCTCACCATCCTCTGGGTCATGGCGCTGCTGGTGCTCTTTGCCAACAATGCCAACCACGTCGACGACGACCTGGGCGCCATGCGCACCGCCGCGGGAGCATACGCCGCCGCGCGCTTCACCACGATGCTCTTTTTTCTGGTTAGCTCCTTTGCGAGCTACGCGCACCAGCTGCAGGCGCGCATCATGACGTGCTTCATGCTGGTCGGACTGCTCCTGACGGTTCCGCTGTTTCTCGAGAGCGTCAGCATCCGCGGCAAGGCGGGCGTCGTCGCCGTCATTATAGTCTACCAGGAGCTGACGTGGAGCGTGACGCTGAGTCCCTGGCTCAAGCGTCGTCTCAAGCTCCGTTACAGCACCGCCGTTGATATCGCGCACGAGATTGATCGCATGGCGGCCTTCTTCATCATCATCCTCGGCGAGTTTGTGTACATTGTCATTGTGGGCAACCCGGCCGGGATTGGCCTGACGCCCGGCTATGGCAAGGCTGTCTGCACCCTCGTCATTGCCTTTTGTCTCAATTGGATCTACGTCAGCGGCGACGGCAGTCTCCAAGCCACGCATCCTATCCGTCGCTCTGCGTGGACCGCCTTTGGCTTCTTCCTGCTGCATCTCCCCATGGCGGCCGCGTTCCTCATCGCCGGTCACATTGCCGCCTTGAGCGTAAGCGTGGAGGAATTCGAGGAGGGACAGCGCTGGCTTCTGGGTGTCGGTCTCGGCATTGGCTTGCTGTGCCTCTGGGTTTACGGCATGCTCTACAAGGCAGAGGAGCGCCACGACCTCATACTGCCCAAGACGTTGCGCGTCGGTATGCGTCTGGTTATTGCCGTCATTTTGATGATTATCCCGGTTACGCATGGGCATTTCAACGCAACTCAGTTTGTGGTTCTGATCATGGGCCTCGTTGCCTTTTTGACAATTTGGGAGACGATTGGAGGGCTTCTCAAGGGCACTACCATTTTTGAGCCTTGGACCGATGTTCATCCTCCGTCTGGGCCGCTGCTGAGAGGCGAGGCTAGCACGCAGAATTTCGAGGGTCTCATCGAAAGCTAATCTTGGACCCGCTGGGATCAAGAATTGAAAACAAGGTTGGCTCGTTTAATTGGTTTTGGCCATGTTTGATTGTTGACACGAAAATGAGACGGGCCTTTTTTTCGTCGGATGAGAGAGCGGGATTAACGTGACTCGCTGATAATTGAATAGATAAAGCTATGAGTTCCATAATAATGATTGATTCTGTAATTGAGTCACAGTTGCCCTTTTGGTGCACATTCCGTGAGGCTTGCCGCGACAAGTGAGCCAGCTGACTGTTGGCACGGTGCAGTTCCGGAGCCAGCCGGGCTGAACCGGGTTGCAGCCTCGCAGACCCGGCAGTTAATAAGACGACGACGGCCGCGGGATAATCGGCGCGTAACCGACTGATTTTCAATGAATTGACCATATCATTAAAAATCTTAATATTCTTGCAATGTCTTTAACATCACGCACAGTCTGGCGCCTTGCGTCTACCGTGGCCGCGGGTGCTGCCATTGTTACAACGTCCATCTACGTGAGCCGGACAACGCGGCGAATAGCTGCAGGCTCAAAGTTGGGCATCACGGATGAAAACACTGCCCTTTTGTCCTTTATCGATTCTCCCACCATCTCCAACCATGTCAACCCTCAGAGGAAAGAAAGCCGGGCAGTGGACACGCACACTGTGACGCTCCATGTGCCGCTCAACAAGGGCATCTCGGACGAAACCATCTTGGCGCAAGCGACCAAGAACTTTTTCAATGGCTGGGTATTTTATCTCGAAGCCAAAGCTTTAAACTTGATCAAATTTCAAGATGGCAAATACTCGAGCATGTTTTTCCCAACACCCCCAAGCGTGATTTGGGTCCGTGCTGACAAGAATTTTTGTCTAGAACTCGCTTCCACCACAGTGCCTGCGCATATATGGAACGCTGCTCAACTGTCAGAAACCTCGCTGCCAGAGCTGCACACAGTCTTGTTTGGTGTTTTCCGCCTTGCAGACGTTCATCTTGCCGATGATGATGCGACCGGGGACTCGAGCAGCACGACGACGCAAAGTCATGCCGACTTTTTATTCGGGTCAGACTTGACCCAATTTGCTGGATGCCATCGACTGAGCGTGCAACGACAGGAAGTTGATGCCGTTGGTGGGACGCAAAAGGTACAAGTCCAACTGCAGTGCTACGCTTGCAATCCACAGAGCGATGCTCCCGCCAATGGCATTTTGCTGGGATTTCACAGATTATACGCCTCGGCACTGTTTCGGGAGACTGCCGGTCAAATGTATCGCTGGCTGCACCCCGACGACACAGCCCACGATATGATGAAGAAGAGGATAAAAGTGCACGAACCCTGACAGACAGGATGACGCTCGTCACAATTTTGTATTACTAATTAAAAAAAAAAAAAATCTCCATGTAGTGCAACAACACCATTCATAATGCATAGTTTCATGGCCGGTTTTTGACCCTGTGTTTACAGGCCGCACTGGCTAACATCAACCTCGGTAACCTGGGCCTCGACGCGGCCAACCTCGACGCCACGGCCGCCCGTGAGGTCATTCAAGGCGTGCAAACCAATGTTGAGACCATTGACGGCGCGATCAATGGCCAGCACCGTGATGGAGCGGCCCTTGTACTCGACCTTCCAGCAGGTGCCGCACGACGGCGAGTTCCAGCCGCCAATGGCCTGCGCGCCGCCGATATAAGGGAAGCGCGGGATCTGGCCCTGGCTCTGCCAGTGGTAGCGGGAGATGAGGCCGTTGTCGCCGTCGGAGCAGGCGACTTTGGTGAGAGAGCGACTGCCGTCATCGTAGCCAGTGTCGTAGGAAACTGTGGGTTTGTGTTGGTCAATGTCAAGTCGTCATATATATATGTGTGTATGTGTGTGTGTGTGTGTGTGTGTGTGTGTGTGGCGGTATGCTTACCAGTAGTTCCCATGACAGCGCTGGCAAGAGCAGCAAGACTGAAAATGCTTGAGAAATGCATGATAATGGCTAAAATACAAAGGCGATGTATTAAATGTATGTGTAAAAGTAAAAGGTGGAAGAATAGATTTTTGATTCCCGAAAGCAAAGTTGGCACTCGTTCTGATCTTTATATACACGCTATTCTCAAAACAGGCTTCGACAATGGACGGTCCCCTTCCGCTCTGCAGTCCGTATACGAAGCCACTGTGCTCCCGTGTAATGTGGGCTTGACAAGCTACAGCATCAATCGCCCGCCCGACGACGCGAGTCCGCCGCAATTTTGCCTCTTCCAAGACAACATTGTCGCACTACCCACCAACCCGCCAAACCAGCCGGGCCGTACGGGGGGGCGTACAACAAGCAGGGCGACCAGGCTCGCAACCTGCCCCCCGCTCCCCTCGGAGAAGGACCGTGTCAGCAAACAGCGGCAACTTCGTATTGAGCCTGAAGGCGGGGGGGGGGGCTTCGCGGTGAGGATGTCATTTGCAGCGAATAAGCTGCAAAGCGGCAGCTGTGCGCTACGGGTCCATTACGGCTTCGTCCCGCGTGAGCGGTCGGGGCGCAGGGATACGAGCTGGCGTCGATCGGCGCTAGGTTGGGCCATCTATTTTGGGATATAATCGGGTTTTGAGGTGGATTATGATGGCATATGCTTGAGAAAATTTATTTCGAATGTGCATTTATTGATATCAGAGAATTGGATATGATGGAGGGAGCTCAGGCCAAAGATTGGTAGTGTTGCGTATGTTTGCGGCTCATGACGGGCCTCAGGTCCGACCCTGCGTGCAGGTGACCAGAAAAGAGCAATTAGCTGAATTTCTGACGTGTCATCTGTATCAGTACGGGCGCTCCAAGGCCGTTTTGCATCACCTCACTTTAGTGCAACTTGTTGTTTGTTTTTGGGTTCACGATGGCCTCATTTCGAGAATCGCCATAATCGCGATGCCGGAAGCAGCACGGCTGTTTCTCCAAGATGGTGCCGCGGAGAAAGCAAAATGGACTTTGGATCGCTGGCTTATATGAGGCTGCCTGGACAATGCCGCGACGTGGCTTCATCGTGGAAAATGGCAATCCGCCTCGACACAGCTAGCCCCATGGTGGATATTGTGCTGCCTGGAGACACGCCAGCTGGTATAATGACATGGCTGCCCGCTGACAATCGAATCTTTTCCCCTTGTCATAAACCTCTTGTTTGACAAATAAATACATGCACAATGAGTTTCGTGGTATTCATTCATGAGCATTAGACACCCAGACTAATGTCCTCGCAGAGCTCGGGAAATGGATCTTCTGGCGCACCAACGAGCGGCGGGTGCTGCTCTTGGGCGTCGACTACGCAGGCAAAACGACACTTCTCTACCGCTGGCTCCTCGGAGAGACAATAACGACGATGCCGACCATTGGATTCAACGTCGAGACGATAAATCATCCCGCCGGATACGCCTTCACAGTGTGGGATGTCGGAGGTGAGCACACGCGCCTTTCGGCTCTTCTCATGGTGGCCAAGACTGAATGGTGTCTGCCGGATCTGAAGCCTCTCCCATCTGTCGCGACGACAAGGCGACGACAATCCAAGGATGCGCCACCAGCAACAGCGGCCGATGCAGACCGGCTTATTGGATTTGGCCTGACCGTGGTCCAGAAAACACTGGCGTCCAAAGCGCGGCGAGGTCCAATCGTCAAGGCGGCCTTGGCTGCGCTGCAGGCCTCGACGATACGGGAGCGCGCAGTCACTACGGCAACAGCGCCATATTCGGAGACGCAAGCTTATTTCTGGATCCAAATAGTCCATGCAGCAGTCGCGACTGCAGCAACGTCTCAGAGCGATGATGGCCTTGCGTGGTCTGGATCGGTCGAGTCGCTCACGCTGCAGGCATTCAAGGCCCTATACGGCATTACCGGCGACGAATGGCGGGCACACTATTCAGCGAAGCTGTGGGAAAGCCTAGAGGCGCGGATGCAATTTCAGCCCCCGGATAGGAAACCGCTTCCGAATGCGATTGCAGTGGTGTCTGGTCAGACTGGGGTGGTGGCTGCGCGAGCTGCCATGGTGCAGAGATTTGTGGCAGATCAAGAGCCTCGTTCAGAAATGCCACCATTCAAAGACCTTGCTGTCATGGCAGCTGTACTTGCCCAAGAGATCAAGGAAGGCTCCGCAGGAAACCACGGAGTCATGTTACAGTCCCTTTTTGAGCTTTTGTATTCGAGTGACGAGATGAAGCAGGACACGGATGCGAACCACAAGATGCGGTCGCAGGGTATTTCGAAAGCCCTTGAGCTTCCTTGCGCTGGCGTAGATGGGATGACGCAAATCATGTTTTGGGTACAGCAGATTCTTCACTCTCTTGTGAGTTTTGAGGGAACCGAGTTTGGAGACTTTATCCGCTCGAATGTGCATCTGGCATACAAGGAGCTTCCGTTGGTGTATTACTCGCCGATGCTGTGGGCAAGTCATGAGGCAGCAATTGTCTACCTCGAGCCGGACCGCAAGCCTCTGAGTAGCCTTGTATCATAGACGGTTGTTCAGATGGAATTAATACTGATATTCATCTCTGGAATTGATGAGTGATGGTGATGTTTGGTTGATGAGGATGGTCAGGTCGGGATTGCGGCAGATAACAACGTATACCGCCTGGAAAAAGGTGAGGATCCGCATTCTTGCAGCGACCGCAACGCTATCAAGATCCACTGCAGATTAGCGGTGACTGCCCTGCAAGTTGCATTAAAAGAAAGTATCAAGCACCGCTCGAGGAAACAGTAGTGATAAATAGATCCAAATAGATGTGTATTTATTATGGCAGATGTCAAAATCTAGAAGCACATATTGTAAACTCAGCTACACCCGTCGCCTTTACAGTGTCATCCCATAACAAGTACCATGATTTTTAGCTCCGGTTATCGGTGCCCCGCCAAAGAGTCAGAAGCCGTCCGTTTTCCAAAAATCGCTTCTGCCCGCCAAAAGGGTCTACCAGCACACCTCTTTCATTTTTCCCCAATTGGGCTCCAATCCTCCTCCCCTCGACGACCACCTCGCCGTCTTCCCCGTCCTTTGCTGCTCCCTGCTGTTTCAACTACAGCCATGGAGTCGTTTACGATCAAGACGCCGTGCTCCAGCGCCAACATTGGCCCCGGCTTCGACGTCATTGGCCTGGCCCTCTCCATCTACCTCGAGCTGCGGGTGACTGTCGACCGGGGCAAGACGCGCTCCGAGGAGCCGCTCAACTGCCGCATCACCTACGAGGGCCAGGGCGAGGGCGGCTCCGACATTAGCCTCGACCCCCAGAGCAACCTCATCACGCGCGTCGCCCTCTACGTTCTGCGCTGCCACGACCAGCGCGCGTTCCCGGTCGAGACGCACGTTCACATCAAGAACCCGATCCCGCTCGGTCGCGGCCTGGGCAGCTCCGGCGCGGCCGTCGTCGCCGGCGTGTTTCTGGGCCGCGAGCTCGGCGGGCTGCACCACCTGGATAACAACCGCCTCTTCGACTACTGTCTCATGATTGGCACGTTGTGGCCCTGTTTCGGACCGTCGGCCCGACGACCCAAGTTAATGGACAAATGGCTAACCTACGGACTGTGAATTGCAGAAAGACATCCGGATAACGTAGGTGCTGCGCTGTTTGGTGGCTTTGTCGGCACATATCTCATGCCGCTCAAACCCGACGACGCCTCGCGCATCGAGGTCCCGCTCAGCGAGGTACTGCCGTCCCCGGCCGGCGGCGTCGACACGGGTAAGAAGCCCCCAGAACCGCCCGTCGGCATCGGCCACCGCATCGAGTTTCCCTGGAACAAGGAGATCAAGGCCGTGGCCATTGTGCCCGAGTTTGTCGTGCCCACCGCCGAGGCACGCGCGGTGCTGCCAGAAAAGTATGCCCGCAACGATGTGGTACGTATCGCGCACGCCCGAACCCACCCACCCCTGCAAGCCGAGAGAGAGAGAGAGAGGGAGACTTGCCCGTCGGCTGACATTGACATAGACGTTTAACCTGCAGCGCATCGCCCTGTTGCCCGTGGCTCTGGGCCAGTCGCCGCCCGACCCGGAGCTCATCCACCTCGCCATGCAGGACCGCATCCACCAGCCCTACCGCCAGACGCTCATCCCCGGCCTCTGCCAGGTCGTCGAGTCCATGTCGCCCAAGACCCAGCCGGGCTTCCTCGGCGTGTGCCTGTCAGGCGCGGGGCCGACCATCTTGGCGCTGGCCACGTCCAACTTTGAGGAGATTGCCAACAAGATTATCGACAAGCTCAAGTTGCACAACGAGAATAAGGAACTGGAGTGTCGCTGGATGGTGCTGGAGCCGGCCAAGGGCACAGAGGTCATTCGATCATGATGTTGGGGAAGATAGTCATGTAAAGTTGTGGTAGATGGAACAGGCGTTGATGCAAGCGCGCCGTGCTGGATGTTGGTGTCGCGGGCGGCAACTGGTAGTTCAACTCTGCCAGCATTAAGCCCCGGCAGCAAGACCACGATCCGCTATATATAAAACAAATGAAAAAAAATAAAAATACAACTACTAATCAAATCTATGCAAACTGAAAGAGACTCGGGCAATGCATACCACCCCATCGCGGTGCAGCTCCAGGTCCGCCACCGGAGTGACCCCCACCATCGTCTCCGTGGTACATTATCCCGAAGGCCGAACGGCAAGCGAGCATTTACTTATAGATGCAGTGTCGTCTTTCAGCGTATGCGTCTTGGACACCATCATCACCTGTATCGATCCGTTTAACCATAACCATACTACATCAAAGCATGGCTGCTCCTCCGCCCGGCATTTACGTGCCCATCCCGACCTTTTTTGCTCCGCGCTCGTCCGCAGCCTACAACCCCACCACCCCGCCCCTCGACCACGACACGCAGGCCGCTCACGCCGTATACCTCGCGCGCGCGGGCATCACAGGCCTCGTCGTGCTCGGCAGCACCGGCGAGGCGGTGCACATCCACCCGCGCGACCGGCGGGCGCTGCTGGCCGGCCTCCGCACTGCGCTGGACGCTGCCGGGTTCCCAGCGTTCCCGCTCGTGGCGGGCACGGCGACAAGCAGCGTCGAGGAGACGGTTGAGCAGCTGCGCGATGCAGAGGAGGCGGGCGCGGATTGGGGCATGGTGCTCGTGCCGGGATACAATGCGCCGGTGACGCCGCAGGAGGGCATTGTGGCGTGGTTTCGTGCCGTGGCGGATCAGAGTCCGATTCCGATCCTGATGTATGTGGAGGGAGAGGTTTATTATTGACATGTACGTGTACACATGTGGGCAATAATTTCTGATGAATGGCTACAGATATCACTATCCAGGCGTGTCCAACATGGTCAAGGTCACGCCTGCTACGTTTGAGATGCTGTCGCAGCACCCAAATATTGTCGGCTGCAAGCTCTCCCACGGGGACGTCTCGCAGCTCACGCAGATTGCGTCCAGCCCGGCCATTGACGGCTCCACGTTTCGCGTCTTTACCGGGCTGGGCCAGCAGCTGCTGCCCGTGGTGAGCGTGGGCTGCGCCGGCGCCATTGACGGCTCCGCCGGCTTCTTCCCCAAGTCGCTGGTGCGGCTGTTTGCGCTGTCCAGGAAGCAGGCATTGCCAGAGGCGGAGCGCGTGGAACGGGCGCGGCTGCAGTACCGCGTGAGCTGCATGGAAGAGCTCATTGTGCGGCACGGCGTTGCGGGCATCAAGGAGGCCATTAGTCGGCTGCGGGGGTTCGGGGACGCGGATGGCACGAGGTAGCCGCTCGCAGGAGGACTGCCGGGCGGCGAGGCGGAGTGGGTAAAGTGGAAGGGTGTCTTGGGGCACATGGAGGAGCTAGAAGGGGCGCTGTAAAAGTAGATGATGGGCTGCAGGAGGTTGTTTGGATGCTTGGGTGGCCGTTCGCGGATGTTGTCAAGAGATGGGACGCCAAACCACGCAGAACATGTTGGTTTCTCCTTTTTTTCAAAGAGGCGGCAATGACCAAGGAGATTCCTCATTTGCCAAATACTCGACAAAGTAACTAGCGAATTTTCACGAGCTTGACAGAAGAATCTCAATGGACCGATGCTCGTCCCAACAAAAATAAGCCGCGACACCCACGGTGCGACGGGAATCGTATCGGACCGCTAAAATAGCCAAGTACCTCGGCCCAGGCACAGACGATTTTTAATCCATTGCATTTTGTAAATTCCGTGTCCCTTGACGCTAAGGAACTGAATCTCGTCATCCAACTCCTTATCGCACCTTTTTTTTTTTTTTTTCTGGCTTTCTTTCTTTCCTTTTTTCATGATCCCTTTTAATTCTCTTTGATTCTGAATGCGCCAGTGTGTCGCTACAACCATTCTCTGCCACTCTCGAACGCTGCTTCTCTGGGCCGCTGCGCTGGTCCTCGTCATCCTCGTCTCCCTACGCAGCGCAATCACTCAACGCGTCCACCGCCAAACAACCCCCCTCCCCCCCAAAACCCCTCGCCGCCTAGTGCGCACATTGTCGCATCGCATCGAATCTACACTGGAGATAATGTCCTTCAAGGTCATGGTGCGCGTCGGCGTGCCGCTGGTCCTTGGATCCGCAGGCTACGCTGCCTCGCGCATCGACTGGAAAACGGCCGTTCGCACGTTTCTCACCGGCCCCGGGCGGACGTCGCGCGTCCTGCTACTCGTCTTTGTCCTCTTCAACATGAAGAATATGCCTTTTGTCTGGACAGTAAGTGTCATTTCACGGAATACAAGCTTCGACCCCCAGTTCGCCAACACACCCGTTTCTCTAGTACCGCATCTTTTACCCCATCATCCACCACAACGTCATCCGTCCGGCGCCCGAGCTCGGCCCCCGCGCGCTCTACCGCCACATCATCACGCGCACCCGCGCGCCGCTTCTCGAGATTGACTATAACCTGCACAAGTCCAACTCGACGTACTTTGCCGACCTCGACTCGTCCCGCACGCAGCTCGTCTCGTACCTCTGCCGCACCGGCCTCGCCAAGCTGTCGTCCAACCCGCGCGTCAAGATTGTGCTCGACCCCAAGACGGGCCGCCCCGCCGGCGGCACGCTCGGCATCATGCTCGGCTCCGTCTCGTGCAGCTTCAAGCGCGAGATTGGCGCGTACCGCTCCTACGAGATGTGGAGCCGCATCCTCTGCTGGGACCGCAAGTGGGCGTACATTGTGACGCATTTCGTGCCCACGGGCGTCGCCAGGCCGACCGAGTGGCTGGATCCGGGCTTTGCGGGTTATCGCGTGCGGCGCGGCACCGACGCCTCGGGCGGCTGGGAGTCCAAGATCCACGCTACCGCCATTAGCAAGTACGTCTTCAAGCTGGGCCGTCTGACGGTCCATCCGGCCGTGGTGTTTGAGGCGAGCGGGCTGCTGCCGACGCGTCCGGGTGGCTGGCTCGGTGGTGAGAACCAGCTCGGCGACGAGTCGGTTGATCTGAGCCACGTTGATCTCGAGGCCGACGGCGAGTGGACGTGGCAGCGCGTCGAGGCGTCGCGGCGCCAGGGCATGGAGACGGCGCATCACGTTCAGGAGCTCGAGTCGCTGCATGACACCTTTGATGGCGGCACCAACGGTGCCATTGCTGTGTACTAGGATCGGAAGGAGACGACAAAGTAACGCGGAATGGAATAGACGCGCCACTTGCGATTATCCTAATTATAGAATCTTTTTTCCTTATAGAACAGGGCGATATATGGACAATAATATCCGCCATTCAACATGTACAAGAATATGAAAATACAAAAGTATCATATCAATCACGCTGATTGATGCAGGTAAAGAAATCGTCTACCTGGCAACGCCAAAGCTCCAACTTGAAAACGCCTCGACCGAGTTGCTCAAAAATACCCGACAACCACTCCATTTTCTACTGTAGCCACACTGTCGTCGCGGTCAAAAATGCTGCAGACATGATGGCCCAGCCGGCACCGTACAAACCCGTCGCTGCGCCCGTCTTGGCCGAGCCCGAGTCGCTCGGCAGCGCATACATGCCATCTGTGCTCCCATTATGCGTCCTGGCGTATTCCTTTTCGCACTCTCCAACAATGACGCTTCCAGTTTCTGTTTTGTTAGCCTGTCTGCTCAATTTTTTTTTGGCGAGGCTTTGTCCCCGTTCAGGAAAAAACGCATACTCATTATGTCGTCAATCTTGCATCCGGCCTCGACCATGCACGGCGCGCCGAGGGCGGAGATGTTGGGCAGCCGCGCGCAGATGCAGTCCATGTCAAGCAGACCGCAGCCGGCCTGGCCCGGCCCAGCCACGGCGCACTGGATCGCGCACTTGGGGACGGCTTCGGTGAGCGCGGTGAGGTTGAGCGCGCCGAGGACGGCCGTTACAAGGACGGCGAGGAGGAAGATGCGCATGTCGTCGAGTATATCAGTCTGGTTCGGTTTCTCACTATCCGTTTGTGGCGGGTTTCGATCGAAAAAAAAAAAATACTCTGCTGTTATCGAAACCACTTTTCGTGTTCGGTGGAAGGCTCGGCGTGTGTGTGTGGTGGTTGTGACGATTGGTCTAAGTCGGATATAGGAGCGGTGGCTATTTACACAACAAGAAAGCCTGCGCTTTGCTATAAATACTGAAATACGCCCCCTTTTTTAGAGAGCGAGGGGCAAGGGAGGGAGGAGAGTGACTACAAATACTCGGTAATCTGTACTCTAGAGTAATTTCCCAATATATGGTAATAAGGACAGGGATAAGCAGGGCAAGCAGGGGACGACGAACATCCGTGCAGAGAAGCGGTGTTGAAATTGGTGGGGACAAGAACCCCATTCGCTTCGCTATAAAGCCCATGTAGTCCTCGAACAAGTCTATGACAGAGATGGAGTATGATGACGGAGTAACTAGTTACAGGCACAAGGAATATCACTAGCAACGCCATCAAGGCAAGGGTTTATATCACGGCCTGCAGTAGCGGCGCACCCCAAACAGCGCCACATTTCCATGTGATGGGAAGCAAGCATGTCGCTTCGGCAGCTGAGAGGAGCAGTGAGCCATTGAAAAAGATGCTGGCATAATTCTTGGACAAATTCTAAAATGGCCTTGGATACAACTTGCTACTTCTTTTCCCTGCTGATATCCTTCATTCATCTTCATCGCGTACTGTACTCCGTAATCAGCAAGCATCAAAACAAGTACTACCCCTGCTGCCAGCTGCTCCCCACCAGTTCAACTAACTACGCCGTAATTACCCAGTGTCACTGCGAATCAGGCTGAGGGACAGCCTGGTCTTGTCCTTTGGCAGGGCATTGATGCATGACAAGATATAGCTCCTATATCAACAAGAAGAATCTCCAAATTATCGCATCGTAAGCGCTCGAAAAACCCCGCCTCAGTAGCCAATTGCTTTGTGTGCTGAGTACGAGGATACATTGGCCATTATGACTCGTAATTGCAGATCATCGTGTAGCGCATAAACCTCGCCGTGGGACCCCCCTAGCTAGGCTTAAACCATGCGTATATTAATGCGCTGATCTTGAAATCTACATCTGTTTACTTTTGCTGTATGCAGCAGGCCAACTTGGCTAGAAACCGCGCTCCGCGACCATGTAAGCCACCATCTTAAACCCTGCACTCGGGCCGTTTCAAGCTAGTTTGGCCGCCCAGCGCCTTGCTTGTGATGAGTTAGCCTAGCCCAGTTCTGAGTGGAGATATTATTGGTGCAGCCGAGCACATGTGAGCTGCTATTCCATGGCGCGAGATGGAACAATTCATGCCTGAGTATTAGCCGATAGTAGATGCAGTTTCAGAAAGCTCAGATCAGTCAGATACTCGTACTTGCCATCGATGCCTTCTTATGCGAGTATCAATCTGATCTTCCACGCAGATACAGAGGAGCTCGGGTGAAGCCGGGCCGCAAGTGCAAGATTCAGGCCCGGCCTGGGGTGCAAAAATCGTATAAATACAAGTGCAGGCATAATCGAAATGGCGCTGGCGGCAATGGCGGCATTCTCGGGGTGGAGGCATTGCAAAACTTCTGACATGTAGGCGGCCTGTTGAGAGCAGACATCTGTCTGTCAACAAATAGTTCCCGCAAGGTGATGATTGCCTCGCACTTACAGCATCAGTGCTGACTTGCAAAAGATATCAGCAAGTTGCCCGATACAAACAGCCTCATTCATACTTTTTCAGTTACCTCTACTCTGAAACCTAGTCCGACCTACGAGTAGGTGGCCACGGGTGAGATCCATATCGCAATGCCAAGCTTGGATCTCGATCAAGTCAGTGGCCGCTATTCCCTTTCTCCCGTACCGGACCTACGTCCGTGCCGAAATATTGGGCAATGCATCTCGCTACCGTGATCCGAGTCATACTTGGCATTTTTTTGAAATCCCAGGTTTCAGCCGTCGTGATTGTCAACGTCGGACATTTTGCCATTATTCAAACTTTCATAGTCACACCTCTGTCAAACCATGGCGCAGATCGGTATAATGAACCGTTTCTCAGCTTAAACAGGTCAGCGATTGAGTATAATGCTTCCTACATTTAAACCTGAGATTATTTCACAGCAAGGGTCTCAATCACGAATTCAATCCCCAGCTTCTGCCAGATGCAATCCCTGAGCGCCGCGCAAGAAAAGCACGGCCTCTTGCTGACCGCAATCTTTGCCGACTTGTTCCTCGGCTGCATCAAGAACAACTGCAGAAAATCGTCTTGCACGCCCGTCATCTCATCTTCTTCTAGCGGCCGGAACAGGTAATTTCTCTTCACAAAAAAACACATGAGCTGCGCCTCCGCATGTGACGCGTGAAAGCTTCCGGGTCTGCCGGTGCCGTCGCGGTAGGAATCCTCCAAGAAGGTAAAACCTAGTTTGTTGGCCACCGCAAAATTCTCAGAGGCACCCCAGTAACCCTCGTCTAGCATCTGAAACCCGGCTTCTGGCGCCCTGAACTCGCTGTAGTCGGAGCCAGTGCGGCCACTGACCGCGGCGACGGCAGGAAATGCTGCGCCGCGGAGGAGGATCGCGGCTGTTTTTTGCTGGCGGAGGATTTCGATACCCTTTGTGGGTAGGACGAGCGATATGGTCCCGGCGCTGGGAGACTTGTGAAAGTACGCGCCTTGGAGGTCCGCAGTGGATATTGAAGACAAGGATGGTGTTGGTAGGGAGTGCTGAAGTAGGCCACGTATAAGAGCCCGGTCTTTCTTCTTGGTGAATGGGTCTTCGGAGTGTTTGAGAGATCGTTTGTGTCTTTCTTCTTCATTACGGTCAGACTCTTCCGCAAGACGGCCTGCGGTCATCCCACGCTTATCCTCTTTATTCTTGTCGGCGCCAGCCTCAAGCAACAGTTTCACCAGTGTGGGATGTCCCCAGAGAGCGGCTTCCATAAGAGGAGTGCGTCCTTTCTTATCTACCGCATTCGTGTCACTGTCACTATCAATCAGATACCTCACTGCGTCGTGGTGGCCATTTGGTACGGCTAGGTGTAATAACGACAAGCCCTCCTCGTCTCGTTTCCGAACAAGAGCATGTCGGTTCGGTGAGCTGCTCAATAGCTTTTCTATATGCTTGGTGTCCCCGGTGCAAGCTGCAGACATGATCAAGACTGAAGCGGGCTGTTCAAATTCGTCGAGCTTGCCCTCAAGCTGGAACTTTCTCACCACTTTATAGTCGCCGTCATCGAGGGTAGCAGACTGCAACTCCTGCTCAAGATCATCAAGCTCATCCTTGTCACCTGAGCTCTGCTCTTCATCATGTGCAGCTAGGCTTGGAAGCCCAACAGTACAGAACCTTTCTTCTAGCAACTCTAAATTGCTGCCAAATTTCTGGCGCAGCTCAAATGACAATCCCTTGACCCGCTCATCCTCCTCAAAGGGAAAGACAATAACATATTCCTCGGCTGCCGTGCATCGAGAGGCTCGGGTGTTGCGCGTTTCGGGGCGAGGCCGAACATATGTGTAGCGGCCGTAGTCGTCTTGGACAAACTTACCGTCCGGATGTCGCAGAAACGGCGCGTTGCCATGGTTGTGGGTTCTATTGCAAAAGGGGCAATGCACGGTGACCTTCGAGTCATCCCAGGAGATAGCCTTGGCAGCAGGTAGACCTTTATGTTGTCCTTGGATAGATTCCACATCTGTTCGAGGTTGGCCCATTTCCACCGCGGCGCGTTGTAGCCGCAGCCGCGAGGGGGAGGAAAGCGCGAATGTTATCTGAGAATAGTCCCACATTGTGCTAATCACAGCGCTGTCAGTTTGAAGACCAGTAGTACAAGACAATTCGAGAAAGCAGGAGGGGGAGCAGTTGAAAAGGCTTTGCCCGAGTGAGGGGTATGCACGCATGTCTGCATCACACCACAAATGTGACAGCGTACAATATCATGCAGCTGAGTCATGTTCGCTGCCCAACTCTCAAATAGGCTGCTTTACTGGTAAAACAATTGGAACCTCTGACTGTTGTGAAGCGATTGAAGTATGCCGTTAGGTGGCTGCCATGTTCATGGCCACTTTCTAATTGTACGTTCGTTGTTGTACACCAGGTAGATGACGCGCTGTCAACATTGCTGCCGCCACGCACCAAGACGTATATAACCAAGAAAGTAAGAAAATGCAGAATATCCAACTCTGGCACTTGCGGCTCTTGATCCGTAGTCGGACAGAGGCACGGCTGGCTCGGGATGTGTGTTGGATAGCCTACGCTTGACGAATGTAACAAGTGGTGGTTGTTGGAGTGCAGGGGAGTGGCGCAAACATTGTCGTTAAGTCTCCCACGAGCACATATCGGAAGTCTGCTGAGGAAAAAACGCTCCCGCGAGGGGATGTAGATAGATTTGTAGACTAAGATTAATTTACACCTCATATCAAGTAACATTTTCCTACTACTTTTGACCCTATTTTGGCCTACTAGAGCTTTCTCCTTACTACGACTGAGCTAGGTGCTCCCTTCAGGCCGCCTGATCGACATTGGCCAGCACTAACACCCGTTGGCCTGCAGGCCGGCATTTGGGGCTTATATTGCTTATTAGGTCGTCGCCGCTGGACAGCTCGAGAGCTGCTCTACAAGTCTCACAACCCGTTCAAAATGGGTGTAGTAGCAAGAACGGAAGAGCCAAGTCCTCAATACGAGATGCCTTGGGCAGCCGTGAGTGAAAATCTAGGTCGCCCTCAGTTTATTTGTACTCTGCACGTCACCTTCTGTTTTCTTTCCTTGTAACATTGCGCGAGAGTGTTCCAACACAAAAACTTTTATTGACTAAAAATAATTCCAAGCAGCCGGTGAACAACTGGTCTTGAACGAGCTTGACCACTAAAGCCCGCAAGGACCTTCACCATGACCCTCGTAACCGTGGAACCGTCCCGGTGCTGCGACCACCACAGCCGCACCCAGGCTTGGTCTGCGTTACACATCACCACCACCGGCCAAAAAAGGCTTCCTCAGAGGCCTGTCCACCATTGCATTGAGACGTAACACCATTCCGGACCACTATGCTCGAACAGCCGTTGGGGGTTAGGGGGGAACGTCTGAGGCCATCGACGCAAATCCGTCTCAACATCATTCTCTCTGTATCCCAGAGTATCAAACCGTCCTGCCGGATGGATCGAATGATTTCTGTGTAGCTACATCCATATTCTCCCACCTCTTGATGCAGTTCTCGGTGTTAAGAAAATGACGCTGAAGGGCGTCCTTTCGACAAAGGTCTGCCAGGCAAATTTTACACTGGAAGCGGTTGTTGCGCTCGGGGTGGTTCCACCGATAAAAGCCCGATCTTATGCGCTTAATCATCTCAGCTCTATATACACATTAGCGTACTGCGTTTGTCTTCAAGACATGGGAGAAGCACCTACTCCTGTACTTTTCCAAGGCAGCCGGGATCGATTGTATGAGGGTAAGTATGGGCTCGCATATCACGCAAATCAGCAGCAGCCACACCCGTAGTATCAAGAGCCTCGAGAGACATGTCGCGAATTGACTCTGGTGAGTACAACTCATTGGCCTGGAGAAATTCGACATTCTCTGACAGCAGTGGTCCGTTGGAGTTCTCTCCGGGAACGGGTCGTATCCATGACGGATCAATAGTTGGCTCATCAGGGATGCCAGCTCTGTGGAGGCCTGTATCCATTGAAGATGGGCCAACTTCTATGACAAAGTTATATGGGAAGTTGTCATCAAGGCTGTACGCGCCGTCATGGCTGGATGGGGATTATCAGTGGTTTGAGCGTTTGTGGTAAACAATCAGGCAGGTCTCGTAAGCCATCGCGTTGACCTAAGCGGAAATCCGCCGAGCTAGGTAGAAGATCATCGCCTTTCCTAGGCGAGAGCTGCAAGTGATTCATTTCTCGACGCGTAGAAATGGTCACTGACCTACCTGTCTGCCCCTGTCTTTTTTCGCTCTTACTGCATTGCGCAGTGTGCCTACCTTCTAAGCTCATTCGTACTCCGTACGACAGTCATCCAAGACTGAACACGATTGGCGGCGCTTCTATTCTCGTGAACATCAAATGTTCGGGGCAGCGGGCTCGAGTCTGACTCCGGTTCGGGATGCTCGGCCATCTCCTATTTATGTGCTATCGTTTGCCTATAGGTAGCACAGAGTATCGTTCATTTTATGTAACACCGCCTTGACCTCGACCCTAGCATAGTTAATTCGCTCAAGGGGTCACTCACAGTGCAACCTGGTTTTGTTGCATAAAACCCGGTCGAGTCGCTTCAGATTCCGAGTGGTTGTTTCTCGCATAGATCCGATCGAAGTTTTGGTCGGCGTTCAAATCTGTGAGCCAGTGGTTACCGTAAATTTCGTACTGATTCGACGAGGAATTCAGTAAATCAAGATGCGCTTGCTCGCTCGTCACGTCTTCGTCGAAGTGCGTTTGCGATTCAAATGCGTCGGACATGGCTTCTCCTATGAACTGTCGAGTCGAACGCTCACAGGGCTGGTGCGCAAAAAGTCGTTGATTTTCACGGAGTGAACACGGGGTGGGATGCAACAGAGCGTGGTATACAATAAGTGTGATAAACGTCTGGAAGAGAGGTAGTTGATGCTAAGTGATGGGAAGGTGAGTGCTTCCTTTTATAGAGCGACACAGCTCCGTGAATGCGCACTTGAGCAGTAGGTCAAATTGGCCGGTTATTGCTATGGGAGGACGAAAGAGGAGGAGGAAGAGCAGGCCGGGGGGACGCGGTGGTGGCGGTGGAGGAGGAGCAGGCTGGGGGTGGG